>JAVKPL010013787.1:0-79381 GCA_032173675.1 Gastrolobium villosum | reverse complement strand
GGTTGGAATGTCAACCATTCTTAGCTATAACTTTGTATCTTTTTATTTTTGAGTAGTTTCCTACTGATAAAATTCTTTTAGGTTTGTAGTTGATTTCTTTGTTAAATTTAAATTCCAGGGATAGTAGAGAAGCCCTTCCAGTATTTCAATTGTACTTTAATATTCATAACTTCTAGCGAGTGTTGTCTTGTTTCAAGTACAAGGTTGTGCTTGCTAGGAGTGAAAATTGGAATGTGGTAAATGAAATGTTTGTTACATTGTTTGGATTCAATGAAGTAAGTGTGTTGTCATTCTCTATAACCTACAAACCTCTTCTAGCTCTTACATTTCTGTTTTGGTCTGAGTATGGGTGACACTTCTTTTTTATACTCGTACTGATCGCAGCCTCAACATCCCAGAGGTTGAATAACAATGATTCTTAAACACTTTCCGAAGCATGTTGAATAATAACATAATAAAAAAATCCAATGAACATTGCCAAATTTAAATATATTTTTGATAAAAACTATCTCAAGGGATTTTGTTTATGATACAAGTAGGACCAAATATTTTATAAATTATCTTGGTTAGAACTCAGAAAGTTTTATTATGTTTCGTAAGTTGAAACGTCTGTAACCATTCACTAGGCATAGATTAATACTTCCCAAAATGCATGCAAGTAGGTGCAAATACAAAGTTCTATACATCTCAGAGGTTTCTTATTTTGTTTTTTTTTATCCTCAGCGTTGGAAGGGAAGTTTAGTAGGTGCACGTACAAAGTTGTGTAACTGCCATGTCCTCTAACAACATTACAGCAATTTCAAAATAATATTCTCAATTAATGAACCCTGCAATTCACAAAAAATACAAGTAGCTGTAATCATACATGTAATACCTTCAGCCCTTGCTTCCCTATTCTACAGCAAGAGTGACCTATACATCACGGGTACAAATATACTTTGTGAAATCAGATACATGTAGAAAAACAAGAAAAATCTAATTTGCCATCAAGAACCCGCAGCCCAGAAAAGGAATGAGGTAGGATAAGGTTAATTCGTTCAAGAAAACTGGAATTGCTCCGTTGGAGAATGCTTCACCCAAAAAAATCAGTAACAATCCATTCTGCTTAGGGTTAGGGTTTCTTAGGGCCCAAATATATTTTACACTTATAGCCATCAGCCTCTCAAGTCTTCACTTGGTGGTTGCAGAAATTGAGATAAGGTCATCTCCCTGAAAATAAGAGTGTCCACACACTTCCCATTCCCCCTTGAGACATAGTCTGGAAAATCTGCCACAATCCAGCTTTAAGGAGGTTGTTCGTATTGCGGCGCTGATGAGACCAGTTTGTGATTTTGTGCTGTGACGCAAAGGACTCTAGCTTGTAAAGCATCGTCTCAGATCTGCGCCAAGAGATAATTTTAAACAATGATAATCCTATACATCCAAACCGCAATGATCTAAACGCTTCCGCAGCTAGGAATATAAATTTAGTAAGTAGAGGCCTCAAATGAAACAATTTTCAAAGTCAATGAACAAAGTCTCCACATAAAATGATCACCAAGGATGGATAAGTTCAGTTCATGTCTTTGACCTCTTCTGTTTTCGAGGAACAAAACGGACCCCCTGCTTCCTGAGTTCCAAGATCTTTACCTTGCCATCATCTAAGGTAATTTAACTTCTAACTTCTAAGTGCCTTCACCTTTGTCAGTAACCACTCCCTTGTGCCTGGACAAATTGAAGAGGAAAAAAGGTATAAACTGTAATCCATTACAAAGTCTACAATGATTTTGCTGCAAAACACCCACTTTCAAAAGAAACGTGCTGATCAAATAATTATGAACAAGCATGGTTCATTTTTATCTGTACTATAATGCAACAAATAATGCAAATTAAATTTATACATTCACATATTTCTCAATTCCACAGTCCATACATAAATAAAATGCACTCATCTAGTAGAGTATTTTATGCAAAATGGAATAAGGGAGAAAGAAATAGTAATAGTCACCAGAGTATATCATAAGACTAAGTCATTTAACTCACTGGTATGATGATGATAGTTTAGAATTTTTTATATGTTGAATTGTAATGTAATACAAAAAAAAAAAAAAAAAAAAAAGTGAAATTTATCTTATCATATAAAAGCATATTGTGAGAGAAAAAGAGAAGGGAACTCAAAAGGGGATTATTCTCTAAAAAGTTCTTTTTAATTGAAATAGTATTACATTTCAAGTTTCCATACAAAATATTCTCCTAATTGGAATGGCGAATGTGCATCTCTCTTGTGAAGGAAGTTTAAATAAGTGTTTTTCTCTTGTGCATGTCAGTGTCATCAATTACTTTTTTGTTCTTTAGAAAAAAGAAACATGAAAGATTCTGTGTGAAGTAAAATAGAGTTTGTACTAATTACTTGCTATATGACAGG
Source organism: Gastrolobium villosum (assembly GCA_032173675.1). NCBI lineage: Eukaryota > Viridiplantae > Streptophyta > Magnoliopsida > Fabales > Fabaceae > Gastrolobium > Gastrolobium villosum. Next base: position 76,977 of record JAVKPL010013787.1, on the reverse strand, counting down.
TAAACTTGAGTTATTTCCATTCCATTCTAGCCTGTTGTAGCTGCTAGGTTTCATATAAGAACTTTGTTAGAGAAGATGCTTAAAAAGAATGTGCACATGGTAGATCAATGAAACTGCAAAATCTGCTTTTGGAATTGCATTACATAGAAGATGGCATCATGCAGTTATCATTTCTTTTTTGAAAAAGGAGCAGATGTTACATATTATGCAATCTAAACTGAGGAAATCATCAAAAGGCTTTGGTGTGCACGCCTTCATGAAGGAAAGAACCATGGAAGAACTAAGATACCTTAGTTATTATATATGTTTGCTGTTCTGTCAAAATATATATATATATAAAAAAAAAGACAATAATGAGATGATGAACTAAAATGTTTATGTCCGTCCATTTTTACCAGCAAAAAGTCATCCATTCATTCACAGAATCAACAAAACACCACAGGATAAAATGAAGGGAAAACTCCCATAATAGAGTCCTTTTATCCTGCTCATAGCAGAGGTATATGAATTTCACCCATTCAAAGTTCAAAGTTGAAACAAACATGGTGCTGAATTTACAAAGAAGACAAACTGACTAATAGAAAGCAGTATCCACAGAAAGCGAGTCCAAAATTCAAAGTTCAAACAAACATAGGCAAAGATGAAGTGAGTAAAATACATTCGTTTTATTTAAATAATTAATTAATACAAGTTGACATAATGCACAATCTGCACCTTGATGGTTTTGCTTGCCTTCCACCTCCACAGTTCTGATTTTCTGAAAAACCCCATAAAAAAAAAAAAAAAAAAAAATCATTGTTCATCGATAGATAAATACGGAAGCAAGCAAAAGGAACAAAATAAAAGAACGTTTCTTACGAAATCAACTCCAATGGTACTTATGTCGCTGTCCGACATAGGAGTCATCCTGAAAGAAAGAGGGAATAACGAACAAAATGTCGTGGAAGTAAAAAAGGAAGACCATACCCAGGGTTAATTTTTTCACATTTTTCGTGTCTGATTTTCTGGTTTCGCGGGAAATTGAAAATACCACCGCCTGTCGCTGGTATTTTTTTTTATGGTAATCTGATTTTATAAGAGTTACGTTGTAGGAAAAGTGTTTGTGTTATATTATAGAGATTCGTTTTGCGTGTGGGAGTTTTTTTTTTTACGGGACCCGCATAATGTTGTGAATATAGGAAATTTTTTCTGGTCATGTTAAATTATAGGTGATAAACCCTTTACAAATTACACAAATAAGCAGATCTCCGAAATATTACTATCCCGGCAAAATTTCACAAACTGAGCTATAAAGGTAGAGTTCTTAAATTCCCATCCCCATTTTTTCTGGATATTCAAAAATAATTCTATGTACCAAACATCACCTTATTTTTTCTAGAAAAACCAGCGCTCAGAAGTAGATGGACGCGATACGCTTATTGTTAAAATATGTTTTAAAAGTGATACTCTTATTGTCTTCAAAAATGAAATTCTTATATATGTTTATGTTAGATTATAGAGTTTTAAAATTAAAAGTAGATAGTTATATGATGTTGTAAAGAAAAAATAAGTGGGTCTTACCATTGCCAAAAAAAGTAAAAAATAAAAATATGAGGTGCAAAAATCAAAGTGAAATAACATGAAAGAAATTATCTTATACGAATAGAGAGTAATATTTTCTTAGATTATATGTTGAAAATGTTCATCCATAATTTACATACGATGTTGTGATTTCGTAATTTGGGAATGTCAGCTTCATATTTCTTGATTCACATATTCCTAACTGAGAATTTATTTATTTAAGATTTTTTCAATTAGAAAGAAGTCACGTTTTTTTTATATTTATTTGAATTGTAATTTTCCTGTAATATAAATAACTTAAGAGTTAATTAATTACTGTACCAAAATTAAGAAGAAGAAAACTTAGGAGATGTATTATGGTGAGTGAAATGCAATCATACATAATTCAGTGCAATGAAATTCCTACACTATTATTTAGTTTAATGGTGAAACAGATTTTATTTTTATTTTTTATACCCTCAACTTCTTTGTGATCATTACCATCAAATAGGGAGTGTGTGTCATTTTTTAAATAAAATACATATACATGGTTTGAAACTTGTCCCGAGCAGGGAAGAAATGAAATAAGATGGATGGAGTAGGATTAATTGCACAGTTGGGAAAACTTAATTATCGTACTTAAGTCTATCGATTGCCATTTAAGTTTACTTAATAGTTTATCATAGTTTATTAATTAGTACTTTAGATATTTTGGAGGTTATTGGAATTGGCATGAAGATTGAACGTTTATAGTTTGGGAATACTATATATATATATATATATATATATATATATATATATATATATATATATATATATATACTGCATCCAAATTTATTAATTATATTGAACTCTCAATTAAGTATACTTAGACAGTGAAGAAAATTCAAATAATTAGTTTAGAAATTTTGTTATTTGAGTAAATTAAGGGCTTCTCTCTTTATAAGAATACATAATGAGTAACATCCTTATATTATATGAATAAATGGTTGGTCTGTGTTGGCTTATTATTTTTTGATTGGCGTAATTGGACTGAGATAAAGATGTTTGGCATCGTTTTATTTATTATTTTCAGTTTATGAGTTTTTAAATTTTTATGCTTACTTTGACAAGATTATAAAAGCATTGTTAAATGGAGTTGAGCTTTCAGGTAATTGATTCATTTGATTTGCAAACATGCGTAACGTTTTTTATGGAAAAGTCACAGGATAAGTGGTGGGATTTAATTACAAAAATTAAAATTAAAGGCATGATGGGGGTATGGCCCTTGAACCGAAGGAGCTTAATTTTCCTTTATGGCAACAAAATTAATTTATTCATTTTTTAATAAAAAATTACGAATAAGTAGTCATTTTACAAAATATTACAAATCTATGGCACTCAAACACGTCCAAAATGGGGCGTGTTCGCATGGAGAGAGACACGCCCAATGCAGAGCTTGACCAACTGGGGGAACACGCCCAAACAAGGGCGTGACCAACTGGGGGAGACACGCCTCATCAAGGGCGTGTCCTACTTGACCTATATATATCCCATTTTCAACTTTTTACCTCATTTCCACCCTCCCATCCTCTCTCTAAATCTCCTCCTCCTTCTCTCTAAATTTCTTTTGGAAGGTTTTTCGCAGCGAAGCTCTCTCTCTCTCTCTCTCATATAAGTCCCTATTTATTGTTTATTTTTTTTTATTAACAGCAATTAATATATGATAGTTATTAGTGACTTAGATAATTGTTAGGTGTTAGAAAAAAATATTAGTGACTTTATTTAATTGTTAGGGGGTTAGAAAAAATATTAGTGACTTTATTTAATTGTTATGGGGTTAGAAAAATATTAGTGACTTTATTTAACTGTTAGGGGGTTAGAAAAATATTAGTGACTTGCAAACATATTGACCTTTCAATTAACCACATTATAATTAGGGTTTGTAAAAAAAGAATACCGTATGCAATATTAATTTAAATTGAATTTGAATTATTTAATGTATTGACTCAATATATTTTTAGAATAATGTAATGTTAAATAAATTAATTGTCAATGATGTTAATTTAATTGAAATTAATATAACAATTGAAGTTAGTTAAATGCTATTTAATTAAGTGCAATTAAATTTTATTTAGTGTAAATTAATATAATATAATATCAACCAAATTATGTAATTTGGTTAGTATGTTGATCTTTTATATTTATTTCCATCTTTGTATGGTATGATTTCCCAAATTTAATATTTTATATTTATTTCCACCATTGTATGGTTATGATTTCCCATATTTAATGCTTTCACTTTAAATTTGGGAAATCATAACCATACAAAGATGGAAATAATTATAGCGGTTGGATCAACAAAATCAATCTAACGGTGGGATTGATTGGTAGTAACATGGTAGTAACACAACTTGGTTGTTACAATATCTTTCCCCTAATATCAATAGTAATTTGGGTACATTTTTTTCATTTGTAGTAGTATTCTATTATAGCTCATTCGTCTTCATCAGAGTCCTCGCGCTCTGGATCCGATGGTGATCTTGAGCCATCCGATCCTTGTACGCATGTACTTCCTAGCCCATATAGGTGGGAGGTACTCCGTAAGAGGACACAGCGCACTCACGTTTCACAAGTTGTGTGGAACGAGGATAAGATCAGGGGGTTAAAGATGAGGCGAGGGAAACTTCAGGGGGGACCCCATCATGATGATATACCAGACGTTGTCGCTAACTATTTCACATAGGCTGGGTTCATACACGTGGCACGTATGAGTCATATTCAGGTATGTAATTTTTAAATTACTTAATTAAATTATCGTATGTGGACTTTGTATAATTGTTGTTTTTCCTTCAGATCGATACCCCCATGATCTCTGCTTTGGTTGAGCGGTGGAGACCGGAGACACATACGTTTCACATGATGTAAGGAGAGATGACAGTTACATTACAGGATGTGGCTGGTATACTTGGTTTGCCTACTAACGGGCAGGCAGTTACCGGAGCTACAGCGTTGGATTGGATTGCTATGTGTCAGCACGTTTTTGGGACTGCCCCTGTTGTGGGCACAGACATTCACGGAGGCGATCTACGTATTTCTTACTTAGACAGGATATATGCTGATTGGTTTCCAGTAGCACACAATCCTGAGGAGGTGAGGCGTTACACCAAGGCACACATTTTGCGGCTATTAGGCTCATGGTTAGTGTGTGACAGATCAGGTGGCAGCAAAACTGCTTGTCGTTACGTTCCACTGCTAGCAGGGGACTTTACGGACATTGGCGGATACAGTTGGGGGTCTGCGATTCTCGCCCATCTCTTTAGACATTTATGTGTGTCAACAAACCCGCGGACTGTTAATATGGGTGGTTGTCACGTATTACTGCAGATATGGGCTTGGATTAGATTCCTCCCGATTGCACCACCTATCCCGCAGCCTACCCACCCGGAGTGGCATTTTGGTCACAGGTATATTTTATTAACTCATATTGACTGATTTTTTACATGTTCATTTTCCGTATGAGTATGATAATTTGTTAAACATTCTATTACAGGTTTAATTCCCTACCTCCCTTTAAGCCACATGAGCAGTCTTGGTATCGGGCAAACCTTGACACGCTTTATAGAGACGAGGTTTGTGCTATCTATTTAGTAATTGTTTTTAATTTATTTACATAATATAGTTGGTGGTAATTTTGTACCTGTTACTATTTTTTTTATATGTAGGTTGTGTGGCAGCCATACGGAGAGTACAAAACAACATTGTTTGTATCTGATCATAAGCGGTACTTATGGTTGGCCATTACTCCTATCATTTGCTTCCACGCAGTTGAGTACGCTCAACCGGATAGATGTCTGCGATAATTTGGGTTTGATCAGCCCATACGGCGGAGACCAAGAAAGCTTAAGGGTGTTCATGATCTAACTCTGCGAGGGAAGAAGGATGATAATTGGGAGCGTAAGATGAGGGCCTTCATACATCGATGGACGATTGAGATACGTCCATACGTGTTCCCCTTGTACTGGTCGGGTCGATGTCCCCGAACCATGAGTACCTACACTCGTACAGACAGCGAGGGAAACGGTTCGTCGCCAGGAAAGCTGCCAGGGTTGGACGAGCAGTAAGTTTTGACACTTCAATTTTGAATATGATTATGTGTTTATACATTTTTAATTAGCACATGTTGTTTCATTACTTTATAGATTGATGGGTTGGAGATGCTATATTTTGCGACTACTACGGATCAGTTCACCGCCTTTTGATTAGAGTGGGTCCATGACGAGATTGGCAAAGTTATTGCCATATTCAGAGAATCGGCACGAGTAGAGGAGCCATGGCCAGAGGCTCCACCTACGCAGACGGTTGATGAGCTCATGTTGACCATTGAGGTGCCTAGTGGCAGGAAGGAGGGACGTGGACTAGGATGACAGCGGGAATCGGTTCGAGCGATACCCGATCCTATTATTGTGCCTAGACCGCGCACTGATATGCAGGGTTGGTTTAGACCGCCAGTGCTGAGCCAAGCAGGCGGGCCACAGCCTATGTACCATAGTCCTCCTCCGCCGCAGTATTATGATAGCCAGGTAGATACATCGTATTACCGGGGTTTTACACAGAGTGAGCAGGTTTATCAGGCTAGCCCCATTGCATGCGCATCTGGTGGGGTACCGGTGTCTCAGGATCCTTCCAGTAGTACAGAGTACCAGCAGTGGACTATGGAAGACGTAACGGAATGGACTCAGCAATTTGACTTGACCACAGACGGGTTAGGCGATTGGCCTACACATGTACCCGTTGCTCCTCCACCTTCATGTTATGTGCCCGATGATCCTTTGTCATCGGCTTCGCCGCACATGCAGCCAGTTACTGCACAACATGATTTTATACCATCTGCGAGCAGTGGATATGTTGCCTCAGGACCTGGCATGTCTTGCATTACTCCACCAGCTCATGTTCCAGAGGCGGTTGTCGACGAGGAGCCCGCTCTTGACGCATTTGCACAGGCTATAGAGGCTCAGTCTAGGCGTCGATTACCCCCACGTCAGGCACGTGATAGGCCATGGCCTCGTTGGTCGTAGTTTTATTTCATGTTTTCTTTTAGTTAGATGGACTGATGTATTGACTTTTTTTTGGGACTGTTGTTATTATGTACTGTGCTATCGCTGACTATTGTGGAATTTTTTTTGGGACTATTTTTTGAATAGTGTTATTAGCATGTAAGGAGTAAATGCTAATTTTTATGTATGCAAAGACAGAGTGATACAATTTCATCAACAAGAATACCACACAATCACCATAAAAGCTAATTTTAAAAAAACAGAGCGATATAATTTAATTGGCAAAATAATTGTTCATAAGTGACAAACACCCACAAGTCATATCATGCATTATTTCCACGGTTAGGACACGACCTACGATTGTGCCCGTGTTGCTTACAAAGACCACGTAACCTGCGTGGTGTAATAGTTTCAACCTCATCCATCTCGTTCCGTATTCTTGTAGACTTTGGATGACCTTTTGCCCGCAACATATTTTTATCCGATATTACCACAGGACCTGCATTGGGTGGAATTGTTTGCTCATTGTCGATTGGCTCCCATGGAAATGAGTACGCTTTTACCAAGTTTGACGTCTCAAATACATCACCTATATATTGTCGATAATTCCGACGAATGGATAATGCTGCAGCAACGGCGTGACTACAAGGATATTTAAATGCTTTAAATTGTCCACATTGGCATGTACGAGCAGCAAGGTTGACAGCATATGTCCTTTCAAATCCTGCATCCACCTCAAAAACAGTTTCATCAACATTATATGTACGCACAGTATGCATTGTTGCAACGGATTCATTATGTGTCGATGCTTCAATCACATTTTTGCAATATATATGACCAGATTCAGCTTGTCTACAAGCCGATTGACCTCTTTCCACGCAATATTGGACCAATCTACTGTATGTAAATTTTACCAAACCAGTAATGGGCATGTTTCTTGCTCCCTTTAACACCCTGTTGATGGATTCTGCCAAGTTTGTTGTCATATGCCCAAATCTTCGTCCATCAAGGTCATGTGCACGCGACCACTTTTCCTTAGGGATAACATCAATCCATTCAGCTACCTGCCTGCTTGTGTCACGAAATCGTGCTCGGGCCCTCTCAAAATCCACCATGCAAGGAGTATATCCTGCGAACAATTTAAAAAACACACAGTTTATGCTTAACAAAAAACTACAACATTTTAATTCACCAATCATAGTGTGCAACATACCTATATTCATCAGGCTTGCCTTCAATTTGTCATTTCTAAATCGTTGATTAAAATTGCTTGCAACATGTCGTAGGCAAAACACATGAAATGCATGGGGTGCCTGCCATAGGGGATTATTTTCAACAGCCGATAATATACTAACATGCCGGTCTGAAATTAGACATATATTCTACGCTTGTGTGACGTGCAGACGAAGATTGGCAAGGAAGTATGACCAAGCCTCCAATGTTTCACCCTCAACAACGGCAAATGCAAGTGGCACACATTCATTATTACCATCTTGAGATGTGGCAATCAACAACTTTCCCTTATATTTTTCGTATAGATGAGTTCCATCAATTTGTATCATTGGTTTGCAAAATTTAAATGCCTCACAACATTGTCTGAAAGTCAAGAAACAACGAACAAATACACGTTTTCCGGGATCCAACTGCTCCGCAACAAAACAATCCTTTGTTTGAATATTGTAAAAGGAACCTGGTGCAAAACGAAGCATATAATCACACCACCTGGATAAAAATGCATACGATTCCTCCCAATCACCATATAAAATTGCCACGGCTTTATGCTTCGCGTACCATGCCTTTCTATATGAAACTCTGAATCCATATGAATGAGTTATCCTCTTCTGAACGAGAGCAATGGCCACTGTAGGATCCTTTTTTATCATCTTTGAATTACAAAGGCTGGATATAAACATTAACAGAATAACAGGTATACCAACAGCAATTTTAATTAGCTTTTTAATTTGAAATTACGTACCTACTACAAGTGCTGCAATAACGTCAGAATCAAGTTGTCGATGATCTTGAGAAAGATGATCATTCAAGCAATTGTGATTCCCACCCCATTTCGTTACCTTCCAATTTTCACCATACGTTGGTTTAATTACCCTGATCCTCCACGGGAAACCTTGGACGTGCGCACAACATTTCATGCTTAATTTTGTGGGAGTGCTCTCAACCACAATTGCTTCTTGATGCTCCTTCATGAGGTAGCGCTTGATTGCAATCTGAGCCTCTTTTTTGGATGTAAATTGTTGGTTAACAAACAATTTGTCTCCCAATTGCCATGGACCCTGGATTGAACCCGAACTATGTTTCCATGATTTTGCCTCACTCGAATAATCCCAATCAATATATGTGTAATGTGGAATTTCTGACCAAAAAGGATCAACAGGTGCATCGCCTACATGTACTACGTAATAATAATAATAGAATTGAATTATTTTCTTAATGGCTAATTGCAACATCCAAACTGTCAGTATATTAATTGATAGCATACCTTCAGGATGTTCTGGTGCTTGACTCGATGTTGTGTCATGATGTACAATGATACGAGACTCCCCCAAATCATGCCATCGTTGAAGTTCAGTACCAGACTTGACACATTCTTCGTCATTGTCCAATGCACTCGCATCCTCTGCAAAAAGACGATCCTCCATTGCAATATTTTCTTCACCATCTTCGTCATACTCCTCATCCATAACCCAAGTAGGGTCATGTTCATCTTCATCAGACATGTTAACAACAGGAGCAACAGATGAGGATGCAATAAGAGGAGAAGTAGACCTAACTGACCTCATTGGTATAACAACTTCCTCCGCGGTGGTAGTATCCACATACAACTCTAGGAAATCCTTTCGGGACTGGTTCGAGAACTCTTCCATTACCATATCGATGTCTTCATCGTCGACCACTTGCAAGCTAATGTATTGTTCACGTTGCCATAATCTTGCTGTGACTAGAGTGATCAATTGGTTGTCTTGAAGACATAATTTTTGACGTATTTTCTGATGCAGCTCAGCAACCGTTGAGTTTCGTTTAATACGTGATGGCCTTTTCTCCCCTACAAAAATAACACCACGACGACCTTCTTCTATCCTACCGTTAAAATAAAGAACAACATGAATAGTATCAGAATTCGCACTCATTTTAAAAATCAAAATATTAAAAGATAAAACAAAATACGAATAAACAAGTGCAAACTATCAGAGAGTTTAAGCATAACAATGAGAGAGTTGTGAAGAGTGTGTAGGGGGTGGGTGTTTAAATAGAGTGCAGTTTAGTCACTCACGCCCAGGACTGGGCATGACCTTCTAGTGGGTCACGCCCTCCTTGGGGTGTGTCACCCCTGGTGGTCACGCCCTCTGAGAGACGTGTCTCTCTCCTGCAGGTCACGCCCTGTTTTGGGCGTGTTCCTCCAGCTGGTCACGCCCTGCACTGGGCGTGTCTCTCTCTCCATGCGAACACGCCATATTTTGGGCGTGTTTGAGTGCTATAGATTTGTAATATTTTGTAAAATGACTACTTATTCATAATTTTTTATTAAAAAAGCAATAAATTAATTTTTTTGCCGGGTATGATACTAAAAAACACTAGATAAGTGTTAACATGTCAAAATTTATGAAATCCTTTTATTGTCAAGTGGTATTAGAGTTATTCACGATTCTAGATAAAATACTGCAATATGATTTCTGTTTTGGAAGCTGATAAATTTGTCTATGCTAAAAGAAAAAACGATATAGAGAGCGAGAGCAGAGAGAAAAAAAAATGATAACGACATTCTTTTTAGGGTTTTACAAGAGTTATGTGGTAGGAAAAGTGATTGTGTAATGTTATAGGGATTCGTTTTGCGTGCCATGATTTTCTTTTTTTCTTTTTTCTTTAAAAAGTGTGGGCCTCACAAAATAGTCTGTGTGTAGAAAAATTTATTGTGTCATGTTAAATGACAAATGCAAACCCCTTCTTTTTATGTTTATGTGGCAGAAAAATTTCATCTTCCGATAAAATAATGGCTTCCCTAAATAATTACTTGCCCCCAAGAAGGTGGTTTTACAAATTGATTTATGTTCTTTAATGGAATCAATTATTCATATTGGTAGATTAGAATGGGAATTTATCTTTTTAATAATGATTCAAGTATATGGAATAATGTGAAAAGGAGAAAATCCTCTGCTAAGAAAAATACAAATTGTAGAGATGTTCCTAAGGATGTATATGAATATATCAAAGGGGGAATCAAGATAGGTTATTGAAAAAATAGAGCAAAAATTTTTATCACCAAAGCATTAGGTAAAGATGAATATTATAAGATTACTTCATGTAAAATGACTCAAGAAATATAGGAATATTAGAAGTTGCATGTCAAAGAATGGATGAAGTTACGTGATCTATAAAATGCATTAACTAGAGAATATGAGATGTTTGAAATGATTGATGGTGAACCTATTCATGATTTACAAAAGCCATTTACTCATATTATTACTCATTTAAAGGGAACATATGTGTTAATTGGCTTGCAAAAAATGTTGGATCAAGAAAATTGTAACACCATGTTCTAGAACCGGTTTGTTAACATTAAGTACGGCATTAAGCGCAGTTACAATCACAAAATTGAATTAAGATACGGATAAACTTTTTCCTTTTCACTTATAAACACTTTTGTTTAAAATCAATTCCGTAATTCAAAACAATTCCCATAATGTGGTTATAACTTAAACTATATATGGAATTCCTTTTGTAAGTCTTATTTAGACCATACATTGCTACCATAACGTGCCAAGTAGTCCTCTTAGACCACCAAGGCTTAAAACTTATTTTTGTTGTTATTCAACACTAAACACCTTTATCTTTTAATTACCTACGAAATTTTATATTACGTATATGGTCCTCATGTTCCAATATGTTATAGATCTCTTCGTTATCTACGTGTAGGTTCAAACCACGTTCAAATCGGAGCATCGTAGCTCAAGTTATGAAATTTCTACGAAATGAGTGTTGATCCCCACTGGGCCCGACGCGATTAGCGTGAAACCGGCACGATTAGTGTGAAGCAACAGAGGCATTGGCGCGAACAGCGCCAATAATGGCGCGATTGGTGCCGGGAATGCGTTTTCCCACTGCCTCTTGGCGCGATTAGCGCCATCACGGCGCTGATAGCGCCAAAATTCTGGAGATTACACCAAGCCTTAGTATTTTACCCCTAACAGGAGTTATACTTATCCGATTGACGCAATCTTGGTCTCGTTGGAAAGCTAAGAAAAATATCTACAACTTCCATTAAGACACAAGGGTCCAAATCTATCACATAGGATATGAAAAATGTACAACAAGACATGATATCTTTATTTTTACATTGATTTTCAACCTAAAGGTCTTATTTCACCTAATTGACATCATATAATCACTTCAATACATGATTATTAGTTCTTTCTAGGTACACATTTATCAAAAGAAACATCCATGCCCTTACATCATATATATGTACAATAGTCACAACATTACATAATCCCTAAATGTCTTAAATACATAATCATGGGACTTAGCTACAAAACACTATGATCAAATCTTTGGCTCCAATCAATAAAAGAGTTGTCAAAGAAGATGAGCATAGGCTAAGTCCATCCAAATAAAGCATGATACACATATAACAATTGGCTTTCATACATGAATCCTATACATAGGAACTACAAAATGGCATGCATATAACAAATTAATGCAACATCTTCATGTATCAACTAGTCCAAGTATGGCCACTTGCCACCAGATGCTCCTGCAGCATCTTTACCTGAAAGGGGCTCTCCACCACACGGGGTGAGATATACGAATATATCACAGTAAATCAGGGGTCATTGGAGCATCTCTCCACCCCATAGTTCAATCACAGTGTAATAGCAATAACAATAAATAATACAATAAATACATATCCATGCAGTGTGTAACAAACATCTCCAGGAGCCATCCCTCGAGCTCTCATGCTGTCCTAAGGATACTCAGATGCAAATAGTCCTACTGGCCAGCAAAACTACCAAGTATGAATTACGCATCGTCATACAACTTACCAACATAGGGAAACACCATCCTATGCCACATCAAATGCATACACATACGTATAACAAAGCATTAAACTATTCCATTGCATTTATATACAGGATCAACAACCACTACCCATTCAGGGCTTGGTGGAACAATAAAGGGATTTACACCCAAGGTCCAAAGGCTTACCTCAAAGCTCTAATTCAACCTTTGCACACCAACAAGTTTTGCCACCAATTACAATAATCAACTTCACAAACAACCACCTACACAATGTGTAATGCAATCAACATATTACATTGAAGAGTATCTCATAATTATCAACCAAACTATCCAATTCATAGCACAACAAAAACATGAACTTACCTATTCCAATGAGCTAATCAAGCTGCATAGCTCCCTCCAATGGTTGGTCACTCAAGGGTGGTCCAATTGCCTCAATCCTAGCCATCACATGGACACTATCAATATCCAACCAAACCATGTCTTACACTACTAGAAAATCAACACTTCAAGCATAATTTTTCTAAAACATAGAACAACAACTAAATGATTATCTAAAGTCATTTCTACCGTTTATTTACCATTACTAACAACATTTACAAAGGGCTTAAGCTTAAATCAAGCCCAAACTCATACAACCCCAAAAAAACACTATTTATCATCTTCCTCAAGCATGCAGTCTCCATGAAAACAGAGTTCAAGGAGTAGAAACTTACCACAATTGGTTGCACAACGAAGGGATGTTGACCTCCTAAGCTCCCATGGAAAGAATCACCTTCAAACTCCTCAAAACCCCAAATTTTTGCCCCTTACCATAAGAAAAAACCCACTCCACAATGGTTCCTACTCAAAACTAAGTTAGGGTTATGAAAGAGGATGAGATTTGGAGTGGTTTAGGCTTTAAATCAATGAAAACGGTTAACGATTGAGAGGATTAGGGTTTGGTTCTCCAATTTTCCTTCTCCCTTTCTCTTTTCTTCTCTCTGGCTCGATGGGAAAAAGGGGGGAATGAATTGGTTTTTGTTGGCTTTGGTCACTTAACATAGGTTAAGTGAAATCAACCGGCTATTAGCTCATCTATCTATTCAACTTCATTCACGACCAAACTTTACCCAAAGGTCTGGAATATTTTTATAGGAATATTTCCATTTTTATTTTTATATTTTGGGTACTTTTGCCTACACCCACTTATACCGCATAATTTTCACTGAATACATTTTTTACCTCAAAAGTGACCCCAATTCACTTAATTAGGCCTTATACTTATTTTTACCTACTAACACATGCTTAATTGCTTAGTTACATGTAATTTACTATTTAATTAGGCTAGGGCTATTATAAAAACATTGTGTAATATAACGAGTTTTCTTCGTTGCTTGAAGGATTGATTCTGATATTCATGGGCGATCTCTGTTCAAAATATCCAAAAGAACCAATTCAATCCATAACCAAACTGCTCTACATTATAAAAATTAGTTATTTTTTAAAATCGGTTATTTTTAAAAACTGGTTTCATATGAAATTGCATTTTATTTTATAAACTGGTTATTTACCAAACTATAAAAATAATTGGTTATTCATGATTATCCTGTAACACCCCAAATTCTAACAATTTATAATAGCATAAATAAATTCAATAATTTTTATAAATAACAGCGGAAGTTCAAAATAATCAAATTTGGGAAGTGTTACCACCGCGCTTGTACTGTTGTCAAGCGCAAGGCTAACTTTATTACATTAAAACAAAACTAAAACTAAAGTTTAAATAAAGGAAATATGTATTAAGTATTTATTTAATTCTCATAAACTAGCCAGGAAAGTCTGCTTTGTGATCCTCACTGCCCACAGCTAGCCCCTATCCTTTGCAATCCGCTTCACTGAAAATCTGCTCCCCCGCATCCCAGCAGGATCATTGCAGTCAAACAAACACAAAAGTCAGCAAAGCTGGTAATCCCAATCAAAATACAATTAATGTAATTAATAATAAATTAACTCAAATATATATAATCAAATTGTGATAAATCAATTCCACATTAATTAAATCAAATATCAATATAATATTTATCATATATATTCTTAATCATAATCACATCAAATTATCAGCTTCAACTTATATTTACATCGAATCAAATTTCATTCATAAATCTTTATTAAGTTTATTTAGTGGAGTAGTGGGAAGAGAACCATGGTAGACCCGGGAAACCCTGTCAGTCACAAACAAATCACATTGGCCATAATCAATTCACATCTTCCTAGTGTCCCGGATATCCTGCCATCTTCCCAAAGTTGCTACTAGTATCCCGGGAAACCCTGCCAGATACCACTTTGAGAAGAACGGATATTCTCTGTTCACATCGTACAAATATATCGGAGGCATAAAGCCCAAGGTTGTGTTCATCACTTTGGGAGGTACCATCCCAAAGCTATCTTCCCACTATTATTTATTACAATCACACACAATCAATTCAATCTTATCACAAATAGTTTTCATGATTTCCACATCAATTCAATCAAGAGTGTAATTTCTAAATTCAACCTTTCGATAATATCATAATTTTCAAGTTCAATCTTTCAATAATATCATAATTTCCAAACTCAATCTTTCGATAATATCATAATTTTCATATTCAACCTCTATCATAGAAAAACCCAAATTCAATCATCATATCAAAAGTTTCCAAAGAAAAATTCAAATATTCACATCTAATAAATTTAATAGGAAATATAACTATAGTGCCCTAAGTATCGAGATTACATCAAAATTCATATAAAGCTAACCCTTGATTCTAGGGATTAGGATTACACCTACCAAAATTACATATAACCTATGACTCTTTAAGAATTAGGATTACACCTACCAAAATTACATATAACCTATGACTCTTTAAGAATTAGGATTACACTCAAATTTCATATAAAAGAGATAACGTACGAATACCTAAGGATTAAGATTACATCATAACAAATTTTGTAGGACTCTAGAGATTAGGATTACATCATAACAAATTTTATATGACTCTAGAGATTAGGATTACATCATAGCAAATTGTATATGACTCTAAAGATTAGGGTTACATCATAACAAATCCTATATGACTCTAGAGATTAGGCTTACACATACCAAATTACACATAAAATATAATCTAAAAATACCTTGGGATTAGGATTACACATACCAAATTTCACATAAAATATAATCTAAAAATACCTAGGGATTAGGATTACACATACCAAATTTCACATAAAATATAATCTAAAAATACCTAGGGATTAGGATTACACATACCAAACTTCACATAAAATATAATCTAAAAATACCTAGGGATTAGGATTACGCATACCAAATTTCACATAAAATATAATCTAAAAATACCTAGGGATTAGGATTACACATACCAAATTTCACATAAAATATAATCTAAAAATACCTAGGGATTAGGATTACCTGGTCTTCATTTTCGCTAACTTCTAGAAGAAAAGAGTAATTTGGGGCAGAGAACCGGTTGATAAAAAATTGAAAATAATTAAAATAAACTTCTTTTTTTTTGGAGTGAGAAGAGAGAGAAAGTAGTAGAGGAGAAATGTTGAAGAGTTAATTGGTTTGGTTAGGCTAGGCCTCTATTTATAGTTGAAGTGTTGGGCTGATACATTACTGACTCCATGCTGACTCATCATATCTAAACAATTTATGTTTGTTGCCTCATCATATCTAAACAATTTATGTTTGTTGTCTCATCATATCTAAACAATTTATGTTTGTTGACTTATCATATCTAAACAATTTATGTTTGTTGAATCATCATATCTAAACAATTTATGTTTGTTGACTCATCCTAATCCAATCAAACATTATCAATCAAATAATCAAACATTAAAGCATAATAATCAATCAAATAATCACAGTTTATCATCCATTATTATTATTACTAATTTATAATTTATTATTATTATTAATTTATTGTATTATAAATTACTATTATTTTCCTAGGATATTACATTATACCCTCCTTAAAAGAAGTTTCGTCCTCGAAACTTAAAAGTTTGAGTTTCTCAATTAACTAAAGGCATAAGGTTAAAGTTAATAAAAATATGGGGTATTACATTTATCCATAACCAAATTATTCTACAATTAAAAAATAAATGAGGTTCAGTGCTTCACCTAAGATACGAAAAGGACACATTGGCATTCACTGGTTGCTATGAAGGTTGCAATGAGATAGAAATGGAAGAATTGACCAAAATGAGGTTGAGTGTAAACTTAAGAAACAATGATTCGATAATCAGGAACTTTAGTATATTTTTCTGAGTTTTTACAAAGGGTAAAGGATTTCTCCACTAAATAGAGATAAATTATCTCTGGTGAGCCCAAAATGATGTCATTTTGTGACGGAAATCAAGGTGTTTTTGTAATTCTAATTTATTGTAGGGTTATATTAGTCTTTCTCATTATAATTTATAAATTTTACAATCCAAAATGACGTCATTTTGGGCTCATTGGAGATAAAGTGATCTCTGGTGACTAGAGAAATACTTTTCCCTTTTACAAAATACTAAAAATTCAGGTATACATACTCATGGTTGATGGAAATGATAGCATTTTTCTTCAGCTTATCTTGGATTTTTCTTCAGCCAATTCAGGTATACATACTCATGGTTAACGTAATTTATTTTATTTCAACAAAAATAATAAATATATCTTTTATTTTATTTCAAAAAAATAGCAAAATTAATCAAAAATCGATTTTGAAGTTATTATAAAACTGGTTTTAAACTTGATAACCGATTTATGGTTCATAACCGGTTTTGATTTAAAATCGGTTTTGAATTAAAATCGTTTTAAATCAAAACCAGTTATGAATCATAAAATGGTTTGGATAAATAAAAACCGGTTAAAAAAATAGTTTGGTTTGAAAACTAAACCATTTATGTCCCTGGGGAGAAGAAAGACCGGTTTGTGAAAAGTGTTCAAAGAACTGCCATTTGGATGGGAAAGTAGCAGGAAACTATTGAGGATGTGCCTTGTGGTAATACAGTTTGTTAGAATTGAATATCCACACATATTATTAAAGTCGCGGCAGTTCCATGTACGGAACCACTTGATTGCGCTTCCTCTGAGTCTTCTCATGGCTACCTGTCATTTGTCTTCCGTCCAGTTTTTTTCTTTCCGAAAAAATTCCTTCAAACAGAGAAGCAAATCTAATGCTTCATCCTTATCTCCATGAAAGAGTGACACTTCCATCTTGTTCTTTTCCTCCATAGCCCAAGCTCTGATACCAATTTGTTAGAATTGGTATCTTCACATAGATGCAAGAGACAACCACACATAAATATCTATAAAAGCTTTTTCTATAAAACTTGCTTACTTGCACACATTTGTTAATAAGGATTACATCTTTATATATGTTGTGGCTTGCTAAAAGTAACTTAAAAACTATTAAAAGTCATAAAACAGAAACGTTTTTTATTTTTTTTGGTGAAAAAATAGAAATGTTTAAAACGGCTAAAAACTTCTAAAAACGGCTAACCATCATTCAATCCGAAATACGAAACTTCTGAACCCATTAATTAAAAAATGGACATTCTAACGTTTATCTAATAACACAGTTGCCCTGGTTGGTTTGGATCAATTTATCACCAAGAATGCAACATTGACAAATGAGATAGAAGTTGATGCAAGTCTGGCTACTTATACCCTTGTTCCTGTAAGTATAAGCATCTGAGATGATGAACTTGCATCAACTTCATCGCATTCAAATTTTGAAGTCATAGCCTTAAACCACATTTGGTTTCCTCACAAAGGACTCCAATTGAAATCATGTTAAGACAACCAAATCCACCGATTAACCAATCAGCTGCACAAATTTGTAGCAGTTCAGATCAAAGTAAATCTTAACATACAATAATATGGGATATTGGTCTTTGCCATAGGATTATTCAATTCTATTTCTCCATTGAGGTAAGGGAAGGGTAATCTTGTCATCTTGAC
This sequence comes from Gastrolobium villosum, assembly GCA_032173675.1. NCBI lineage: Eukaryota > Viridiplantae > Streptophyta > Magnoliopsida > Fabales > Fabaceae > Gastrolobium > Gastrolobium villosum. Next base: position 58,383 of record JAVKPL010013787.1, on the reverse strand, counting down.
ATGGTAGAAGTCATCAGTTTGAAGGAACAGTGACCAAGATACCACTGTTCACCAAGTTTTTTACCTAAATACCATGCGAATAGTGTTAATTTCCAACATGTCACGCGGGCAAGTTCGCTGGACACTATAGCGAACTCAGTTTACTGACATATCACGTTTTTAGTGGACACCAAGTTCACTATACGGGATAGTGAACTTAATTGAAATTCATATTCCAACCAAGTTCGCTACCCAATGTAGTGAACTTGGTACTTTTTTTTTAACTTTGTACTTATTATCCACTAGAAATGTGATACGTCAGCAAACTGAGTTCGCTACAGTGCCCAACGAACTTGCCCATGTGGCATGTTGGAAAATAACACTGTTCGCGTGGCATTTAGGTAAAAACTTAGTGAACAGTGGCATTTTGGTCACTGTACCCAGTTTGAATCTGATTATTCCTAAATCCAATGTGTGTTTCTATTAAGCAGGGTTATATTTACAGGTAGGAAAAGCGAATATGAAGCGCATGAATATAAGTCATTCCTTATAATAAAAGGGAATTTCAAATCAACTTTATCCACGAATAAGGAAGTTATAAGTAATGTGATAGGTACCAAAGAGGAAATGGGAAATAAAAGATAATCAAACAAAAGCAAACTTCTGATGTTGATTGATGAGGAAACAAAATAACAGATTCTTGGGACGTTGAAATGAAAAGTGCTGAAATAACAAGATAAAAGAAAATGAAAAGAAATTCAGAAAGTTAAAGAAAAGATATTTCTGAAATGGATCCCAATACTTCCCAAAGATACTCTATCAAGTAGTCCCAAATACTATTTATACCAACTGGATAGTCTCCACGTTGCTCATGTTGTGTTTTACTTTCTTCCTCATTCTATTGGTAATCATCACAAAACACATTTTGTAAATATTCCTTCATAACTGCCTTGTTGCTGACTCAGCCCAATTGCTTTCCCTAAATTGTCCTTGAGGGTGGTATCGTATTTTAATGCAATTAAGAATCTTATGGAGACCAACAAAGCTCATCACAGTCGGTAGATAGCTGGATTCCTTAAGCATGCTGACAGTGATTCGATTCCTAGCTGTGTGTATGAAGAAAGCTTTGTTAGGAGAAGTTTACCCACTTAATGTGATCTCCCGCCTTGAAAGGATTAGTATTGCCGAGAATACCTTGAAAAACCAAAAAAAAATCTTATGGAGAGTTTCATCTTGTCTCAGCATGCTTTTCATATGCAAGTCGGGACATGAAAAGGTGTTCCCATTAGTGGACTTGGAGATTCCAGGAAAATAATGTTGTTTTAAGAAATTTAAATCCAAGATGAAGAAGGGGAAGAATAAGAAAGAGACAAGAGGGATTGTAAGTAATTTTGTTTAATTATTCAGGTAAGTTTAAAACTACTTCAGTTGAAGCAAGTTATTAGGTATTTTGATTGTTTAACTAGTTTTACTTCACAAAAAAATACGAAAGTTCAAAAAAAGGAAAATAAAAATAAAAGGAAATATAGTTATGTTTATTGAAGTTACTTACAAGTTGTGTGCCCCAAAAATTTGAAGAGTTACACTAATTTATGAGAATTTTTATTAAAAAAAAGAGAGAAAAAAAAAGTAACTTTCTTATAATATGTAGTGAGAAGGAAATAAAATCTTAATATCCAAGGAGGAGAAAGTTTTAAGCGGCGTTTGGTTCGCGGATTTTAATTTGAAAGCTAGGAAAGTAAAGTTAGGAAAGGTTGTATACCATGTTTGGTAGCCAAAAAAGCACAAGTTTCCCCGGATAAAATATTGCCAGTTTTTTTCTTCTGTTTGTAAAAATTTGTACTGCTCTGGAATGCTAATGACTATCGAATATATGGAATACATACTTAGCGGAGCTTGTGAAAATAGAATCGCGAATAAAAAGACCAATATAGCCTTGTTTGTGACTGTATGTTTTCATGAATTATGGAGCAACAATGGGACAACAATGGGTACCAAAGTAAGGGTAATTTTGACATTTACTTTAACATTCCCATCAATATTTTATAATTTACCAAACATAGCATTTATAAAATTAACTCAATTTCCTGACAAAATTCTTTCTAACCAAACACCTTTTCACAACTTATCCGGCAAAGAGTCCTTCCCACTATATTCTAGTAATAATTATTACCTGGATTAAAAAAAAATTCTCTTTTACCAAACACCCCTAAGATTTAGGTTTCTCTGATTACTTTCCTTTTCTTATGAACTAAATTTTTGAGATACCTTTGATTGACCCCTCTTCCTGAACCATGATCCTGGTGTTACAGCGGACATTCTTTTGAAACAAGTGTGCAAATATGAAGAAAGTTCATATAATATGTGGATTGTCAAGACTTGTTGCTACTGTTGATCCTGAAGAATTGGAGCAGTTAATAGGAAATTTTAAGAAAATTGTCATTCAAGATTTCAAATTGAACATCAGATTTCCAGTGACAAAAAAAAGTCAATTTGTTAAAAGAGGTTACTCATGAATGATTAACTCAACTTTTTCATGCTGAAAGGCCAAGAGCACCTAATCGCTATTTAGAAATTTACAAAAGCAATGTATATATATAATGCAATTGTTTTCTCTATACTCGATCATAATCACAACCAGTACCCCAAAGAGGAGAAGTTTTCAAGGGTGTTGAAGAATTTACACATACATCTAATCTATTTCTAAATATCACTTCACTTGTCCTTAATAATACAGGGAGAGGAAAACACACCCCCATTTCTACACAAAGTTTATGCCTAGGCTTAATTCTATTCTCTAAGCTAAATGAGAAATATTGTGGAAACTCTTTCAGCTCCTTCAAATCTCTTCCCATCTCCACCACAAAGTAATTGTATTTAGCCTCCAAATTATTCTTAATACTATAACAAAACAGTTGAGGAAATCTTCGGAACATTGAAGTTGCATCACGGCGAGAAAACCCAATATTCTCTAAATAATTAATCCTGGGTATAAGCTTTTCTTCAACACTACATGATAGCAAATTGGTGTGTTTGTTTACCTCTTCTATGCCAATACTTTGGAGGAAGTATAGGGTAGGACGAAGTTGCTTATTAACACTGCAGACAAGCAATCTGGGACGACGATTAATGACCCGCTTAATATCTGAGCCTCTTACATGAGCTTCGCGGAGAAGGAAGGTGAAGACAGGGATGATATCTGAGACTTGTGTGGTCAGAATCTCAGGGCACATGCCAACTATACGCTGAAACTCAATTGCAGTGAAATCCATGGAGGTCATGTAGTCCACGGTGGATTTTATGTCGGCGAGAGAGGCTGTGATCAGCATTGGATACTTTTCAATAAGTGAGAATGAGTCAATACCAATGGACTCTAGAAAGAGGGCTTTTTCGTGGAAACCGGTATCATAGTTGAGAGGGAGAGTTTGCTTTGGAGTTGGACACCGCCACTTTGTAACCTGTAGTGCAGCAGAAGCAAAGGAAATTTCAAGCTGATGATAATTTATTCACTAATAACCAATTAAACACGCAAGAAAATAGTCCATTTTAAAAAATAATTCCCCATTAAACCCCGACTAGCAAGGATAAGGGTGAGGACAATTCTTATATACAGCCTATCCTTACCCTTGCATATTTACAAAGAGACTGTTTCCCGGATTCAAACAAGCGACCTTTCAGTCACGAAGGAACAGCTTTACCACTACTTCAGGCTTGCCCTCTTTAAGCAAATAGTCCATTCTCTTACTGAAAAAATGGAATTAATATGCATGTTTCAGCAGACAAACAAACCAAAGAAAGTTATTATTGACACGCCAAAGTCTAGCATGTAGATTCCTAATCAAAAACAGCATCTGTCTCAAAATCTGGCTCTCCATTCAAATGGATGCTCACTATATTATAGGATGAAAATAATATGCATACCAGAGAGCAAGTTTTTGCAAAGAAGATTCAAAACTACTGTAGTATTATAATTAAAAGTAATTCTTCAGTTGAACACTGTATGGTTTGCACATATCAATAAGATATTGTATGAATGCAAGTTTAGACAATCAATGTCCCAACTGAACCATTGATCAAGTTTTTGACTTCCCTACAGCTTTTTTAGCCTTACAGCTAAAGCTAGATTTGCCTTTTCCCTAGAGTTACAAAACTACAATCAGTTTCTGTATCTGAGTATAATGTCACCAGCAAGTTCCACTTTCTATAACAAACATTGAAAAGTCATTAGGGGCTATAAAAAATAGAAAAACATGTTGAACACACTAATCTGGCAGATAAAAACCATCTCCCATTACCAGGCTAAGGGTACCATTGTTTCTATTAGATGCTGTTCAACACCAACAGAAATTGAACAAATAGGAAGAATAAACTTCCTTCCTATAAACACTATCTAAAAGCATGAAAACTACATAGAAAATCAACCTTTTTCAGAAGGTGTTAGTTAAAATCTTAACCAAGCACACTTTACCATAATTCCAATTCGCAAAAGGCCACGGTTACCCTGTAACTATCCTGAAGCCAAGGAATCATTAAGCGTTTTAAAATAAAAAATGTAATTAACAACAATTAGCAAATGCATAAAAAAGACAACATTCAGTACTTCAGGCATTTTGAGGTAGCAAGTAGCAACTTCATCCAATATATAACCATGTAACAACCTCAACTAATTTTTCAATCAAAAGATAGCAGAATATTTATCTGCTGAATACTATTTCAAACTTCAATATAACATTACCAGCAATTTTTACTTTCGGTACTACACCCTAACCCTAAACCCCCCCCCCCCCCCCCCCCCCCAAAAAAAAAAAAAAAAGTACTTTAATTTCTATTCAAGAGGCAAAGGACAACGCCCAAAAACATAGGAAAATGTACTCTGCAGATAAAATAGACAACATTCAATAACTTCAAACCTTGCCAAAGACAACCAAACAATGTCTTAAAAAACGTTTATAGCACAAATAAGCAGAGACCCATTAAGGAAAATCTGAACTTGAACAGTATTAAGCAGAGACCCAGTAAGAAAAATCTAAACTTGAGCATTATTAAGCACAAATTAGAAAAAAATTATAGCAGTGGGTTAAGTGGGTAGGGTAGAAATACTCACAGTGGCTCTGACAAAGAAGGTTGGTCGTCTACAATGGAAGGGAATGGAAGTGGGAACCCTGGAATGGAAGGGCTTGCAGAGACCAGTGAAGGATTTGGGAATGGTTTGATCAGTGGAAAACATGGGGTTGGAGGATAAGAGTGTGGTAGTGGCAGAGACCATATTTGGGGTCTCAGGGGATAGAAGAAGAAGTGGTGTGGTTATGGCTATGAATAATGAATATCATTGGAATCGCTGGCGTGTGCATCCAATTGGTGAAATGATGGATGAGAGGATAGAGAGAATACATCCGTGTCATCTCTTATGGGGTCCATTTTCTAACTCACCAATCACCATACATCTAGAAAATGCATTGTCTAATGCAATATTATTAAAACACCCGCCTAATTGATCCGGTCTAATGATTCGAGTGATTATACTACCAAATTTTTCTACTACCACTCTAATCATCATTGGATTCCAAAGTTATTTTTCTTTTTCTCTCTTCATTCAACTTTTCCTTTAATTGATTAGAGTGGTAGTGAAGTGGTAGTAGGAAAATTTGGTAGTATGTATATCCTACCTCTATATTTAAAAATATGATTTATATTAAAAAAATTAAATATATTTAAATAGTTAAAAAATAATATAAATTTTAAATATTTTAGAGGAAAGATGTTCTTACTACCAAATTTTTCTATTACTAACTTACTACCTATCTAATCACCATTGAGTCAAAGAGAGAAAATGCTCAAAAGTTTTTGAAAAAAGAGAAAATATTGATCCAATGGTGATTAGATAGATAGTGAGTTGGTAGTAGAAGATTTTGATAGTAAGAATATCCTTCCTCAATATTTTAATATAAAAAATAATAAATTATACATTATTGTCCAATAAAAGATCAAACAAATATATAATGTTTGTGATATTGGTGCTTAAGGTACAGTAAACGACATCTCTTACTATAAATCAAACCAAAATTTCCTGATAGTGCATAACTGAGATAATATTAATATTGTAGATATATAACTTATGTAGTCAATAAGTAACAGATCACAAAATTATGTTAATTATGATTATTTTTTTGGAAAACTTTTTATTTTTTAAAAATATTTTTTTAAAAAAACCCGGGTCGGATCACTGGTTAACTGGCCGGATCACCGATTTTCACCAAAACTGACCAGATCGCACCGGGTCTGATACTGAGCCAATCCAATGTAATAATCGGACCGATTCGATGACCAGTTCATCAGGTTCGGGTCAACCCAGCCAATCCAATCCGATTTTCACAACATTGTTCTAATGCCTATGTCTAATGTCTAATGTCTAGGTTATATTATATGAAAGAGTGCTTTTCCTTTTAATAGATATATTTTTATCTCCTTCAATTTTAAAATAATGTTATTTTGGGTTTACGAAAAAAATTAAATATTTTGAAATTTGTATTTTTATAATTTTCTTAAAATATCCTACCAAATTCTAGAATAATACCTTTTTGGAATTTAAGAGATAAAATTATCTCTTGTGATAAAAAATACTAAACTCATTACAGTTTTTATTGGGTTAAGTGTTTTTCACTTTAAATTACACAATTTTGTGTCTTTTTTTTGTTTTTACTTTAAATGACTTCCCTATATAATAAATGAATTTGTAATATGAAAATATTTATAGTTACTTTCCAAACCAAATAAGTAAAAAAAATTGAAAAACATTAAAAAAAGCTTGGTTTATGTATTTTTTTATGATTTAGTTATTAATAAGATATTAGGTTTGATAGTACTTATTAAGTAAGATAAAATAATGGGAAACCACTCATCAATCCAAAACTAAGGATGTTCCTAAAAATTCCAACACATTTTTTTCAATTATTTAGCATTTTCTTGTGTAGAATTCTATGTATAATCAAATTGTGATATAAGTAATAATAAATAACACACAAGTGATAGGAAGAAATAAATAAAATAAAAAAATAATAATTGATCAATATTAAATGTGTATATTATACAAAACACCCCAAAATAATTAAATATAAGTTTGCTAGTGGATGCTCTATACTATTCTCCGCAATAATCTAGTTCTTTGTTTTTTTCTAAGTTGCTTTAGATACCTTTATCTAATGTTTATCGAAACGACGTTGTTTTGGGACGAAAATCATGGTATTTTTATAATTTTAATTTATTTCAGGGTTATAATAGTCTTTGTAATTCTAATTTTTTAACCTCGTTTCGATGAACATTGGATAAAATTATCTAAAGTAACTTTAGATACTTTTTCCCCATAATCTAAGCATTTAAAGTATATTATTGTGTAAATTTATCTTCCATCAATACTGACCTGAGACATGGAATATAATATGATATTCCCGACGATATGTTAATTTTAAAAAATATTGAATTTTGTTACATTAGAACACATTTTGATATTAAATAATATTTTTGATTTATATAATCTATATTATATTTAATATTCAATAATTTGATAAAAAATTAAATTAAATTTATAATACTCATCAATTTTATAAAGAAAGATAAGATGTAAATCTTTATTATTATATTTTTAACTTAAAAGTATCTTATACTCTCTAGTGAGATTTATTCGGTATCTGTTTTTTATTTTTATTATATCAATTTGGTAAATCATCAATCAATTTTTGATATATAATAAAATTTCAAATATTATAAATATCGGAACGTGTAAGAGTGACAGTCTGACAGATAATCGGAGAATGTCAAACACGACGTTTCAAGTTTTTTAAAGTGTTAATGCAACATAAGTGTAGATACTTTTCAGTATAAAATATGGGAAAAATATTTGTCCTTTTAAATGACACAATTTGTGTCATTTTACTCTCACAAAGAAGTGGGACCCACACCTTTATTTTTATTTGGTCCACTCTCTCTCTCTGTCGTTATCTATCTTTTTTTCACTTAAAATGACATAATTTTACATCCTTTAAAATGACAGACATTTTTCCCATAAAATATATGCAAGTATGATTGATGCTGAAATTTTTTCCTGCATAAAAGAGAATGATCATTGTTTATCATCTACTAAGCTTTTCTCCAAAAGGAAGGCTATCTAATTATTGTAATAAAAGAAAGGGAAAATATTTTCTCATGTTACATGAGAATTCAACTCTCATATTAGTGACCCTTCGATTTACGTGCAAAATTTTTCTTTTCTTTTTCTTTTTTTAATAAATATGGGACCCACCATTGGTTAAGTCACAACATGATAATTGAATTATCATGTAACATGAGAAAATCAAATCCCTAAAACAAAATTCATTGACAGCTAACATTACTTTAAAATTTCAATATAATTTATAGGGAAATATTATACTTACAATCTTTTTTCTTTATAACTTTTTACAACCATATCTTATCACCGTTGATTTCTGTCAATTAACGGTTATCATCTTAGCAAATTAAACTAATTAATTAATTATAATTAACAATAAATGATAACCGTTGATTGATGAAATCAACGGGGATAAAATATGATTGTAAGAGGTTGTAAATATAACATTTTTACATTTGATTTTTTGCGCAATCAAAATGGAATTTTATTAAAGAGAGTTTAAAAGTTTGTTTCTTTTTAATTTAAATAAAAAGTAAAAGATTTTTAAAAAAAATAAGAATTTCTCAAAAAAAATATTATTTGGAGAATTATTTCTATTAATTGAAATAATTTTTTTTTTTGGCACAACAAACAAAAATGATGGAAAAATAAATAAAAATGGGGAGAATCACGGTTTGAGTGTTGAAAATCGATTGTGAGCAGTTTGCTTTGCAAATTCTGTGTAGCTTTGGGAAGCAATCATCAATAATGGGGAGTGATAGAAAATCCAAGCGAACCAGTTTCGATTCACCCTCCGACTCCCAAGGTACTTCATTTTTTCCCTTCACTTTGTAATTCCTTTTATTTTTTTACACCCTTCACTTTGCAACCTGCTTGGCTTCGAGAAAACGAAAGAAAGTTTTTAGGGGTTGGAAAAAAATTTGATCTTTTGCATTAAATCTCATTCATAAGCTGAGATTATTGAGTATTTGAATCGGGTTATGCAAAATAGTGAGAGAGAAAGCTGGGTACACCTTGGTCTGTTTTTTGGATGTGTGGTTTTTTTTTTCTTTTTTTGGTATTTATTTGTGCTATTATTATTTTGTTAATTTTAATGTTAATCCACAGATGAGAAGAAAAGCAAGAGGCAGAGAACGGTAGAGGATGAGGAAAAGAAGAACCGGAAGAGGGAAAAGAAAGAGAAAAGGAAAGACAAGAAATCTCATAAACATTCCAAAGAAAAATCTGATAAGGGTGAGCATTATTTTTTTTATTTTTTTTTGAATTTTGAATTTTGATTTGATTATAACTCTTAGTAATTAATAATGATCAATTTGGCCAATATATTTAAGCATTAAACTAAAAAAATTGTGTTTTTTTTTTTTCCTTTGCTTCACTGTAGTAGCTGCAGTGCTTATAAGTCATTGATTCATTTTCTGAACTTTTATTATGGGACTTTCATACATGCATATTTATTATGGGTTGATTATCTGGTTTAGACAATGAAGTTCAACCTTGGCACGACTTTTTGTATTAAATATTGAATAACTGAATATGAATATGCAACCTAGACATTCAATGAATGGTAATTTTAACCTTGCTTGTATAAGTGCACAAGTAATGTTGCCTTCAAAGTGCTTAAGGCTGTGATGGTCTATATAAGATTAGGACCATATCTCACTGAATTATTATAAAAAGAGGAACAAGGAAATGCTTTATCAGTAGTCAATTTGACATGGAGGGTCTTAAGAGATTTGTAAGCCTGAGCCAGTGCTATTATGAAGCAAGAGGTTATGTAACTAAATGAGAGGGTTGCTTCTAATCGTGCCTCCTACACTGCAACTTGTTTACAAAATAGATTTCCTACAATAATAGGGCAAAGTGTAGGCATAAAAAATCCTTGTCCTACACCATTTCACAGCAAATTCTATTTGCTAGTTGCTATTTATTCCTATCTTAGCCTTTAGAAATATTGATGATATATATTTGATTGAGTATGTAGTCATAGACATAATAATGGGATATTGGAAAATATTGTTAGGATTATGGAATGCCATATTTATATGGGTTAGGGATGTATTGGAATTAGGGTAGCAATTTGGGATTTGTAGGTTTTCTTTTTCCCAAGAATTTGGGTTAATTGGTATGCTTAGTATTTACGATTGCTTAGCTATCAATCTTGTTTTTCTATTCAATTCTTTAGTCTATAGTTTAGAATTGAAATTTTTCATTGAATTTCCTTTTTCTCCTTCTCCCCCCCTTACTTCTTCTATACTCTCTTATTTCTAAGTCTCCTCCAAATCTATCTTCCTTCTGTATTCTGTTTGGTTTGTCTTACATCAATATTATAAATACTTGAGCTTAGGTTGTTAAATTGACTTTACATTGGATAATCCTTGAAGGTTCGTCTTTTGAAGGAAACAGTATTGTGAAAAGTTTATCTACAATTTTCATTATTTGGTGCGATTATCTTCTGAGAATGCCCTTCAAGATGCCAGTGTCAAACAAAATAAAAACACTTATTACCTGCTACTATTGCCTACAACTGTGGCTAACATTTCATTGTCTGCTGCTACAAATTGTTGTTATCACTTCACCATCTTTCCTTGAAAATACTTCAATCTTTAAGAACAAAGCTTTTGGTCATATACTTTCCTCCTTGCTCTGTTGTTTTCCATAAAACAGTTTATGCCTTGATGAATAATAGCAAAAAGTATAAATTTTCCATTGAAAGATTTTCATTTTTAATTGGTCTAAAACTTGATTTTTGTAACACAGGTGAAGCTGAGATGTTCACTTCTTTTCTCTATTATGATTGCGCCTGTCATTATTACTTAATATTATATTTGATGAGCTTTAACTTTGTTTAATGTCTATTGTTCACTAGACAAGGATTATGGTTAATCTACTCTTCTCTCTGGAATGGGATTCTTATCATGGCAAAATATATGGACATTCTGTTGTTATTTCAGGGAAGAAGTTGAAAGACACGCACAAAAGCAAACATAGTAAAGGTGATGGCCAAATGGTGAGTTATAATCCCAATATTACTCATAATGCTACAGGGAAAAGAATCTTGTTGGTTAACTTCTTTTCATGCTGGATATCTGTGTTAGATCCTTTTTTCAGTGCAGTCACAGGTTTTCTTCTACAATTACATCTATGAATTTTCACTTAATTGAATTCTCCCACCCCCAGGTTTACCAGCATTGACTTTCTACTCAATTTATTTATATGTGCGACAAAGCTTTTAATTTACTCGACAAAAAATTTAGAAAAATAACAAAAAAGTAGTTCATGCTGCAATGTTCAACAGTCCAGAAGTGTTTGTTTCTCTTATTTTTAAAACTTTCGATGGTTGTTAATACTATTAAGATGGACCATCCCCCTGTCTACTCATGACATTCCTTTGAAGAGCTAAAGATGATTTCTTGTTGATTGCCATATGTTAATACTTAGTATCTAGTCAAGGGAAAAGGGAAAACCCAGGTACACAAGGATCTCTGACTTGCGAGGGTAGAGGTGAGGGTTGATTATACGCAGTCTTACCTTTACTTTTTGCAAAGATGCATTGTCCCATATTCGAACCCGTGACTTTCCAATCAGAAGAAGTAACCCTTACTTAGTATCTAGTTTTTACATTTAATAGTTAGAATGAAGCACCGATACGGCATTTTCGATATGTTCTCGATGATACAGGATGTCGATTACCAAACAATACATGTCTGATACGTTTCCGATACGCGTATCCGATACGTTGGAAAAAAATTTAAGGAGTATCGGTGCCTCTTAGGCTGTGGTTGTAGAGATTATTAATCTATTATTTTATTGGTATTTATGATTCATCATTGTTATTTAAAATGCAGGAGTTCCAAGAATTGTCCAATGATGACTATTTTGCTAAGAATAATGAGTTTGCTACCTGGCTGAAAGAAGAGAAGAATGTCTTTTTCTCTGATCTTTTATCCGAGTCAGCACACGAGTTGTTTTCAGATTTTGTCAAAGCTTGGAATAGAGGAAAGCTTGAATCGCAATACTATGAAGGCATTGCAAGTGGGCCTCGCACGGCCCATAACTGGAAAATCAAGAAGTAGCTCAGAAGAAAGTGCTGTCATTTGGATCCAATCTCTGTAGACCCTTTGTTTAGCTTTCCTTTCTAACCACTGACTTGAAACTCAGTTAAGTATAGATGTTTTTTTTTTATCTGTATAAATGCATTATCTGCATCAATCTTCAAGAATCACGTACGAGAGCATAGAACAGTTGAATTAAAACAAAAAATTTCCATCAACTAGTGCTTCAATTCGCAAGGAATTTGTTCTTTTAATCAGAGGTTTTGAATTTGAGTCTTGGGAATAGAGAAAATATTCTTCAGAAAATATTCTTCAGAAAGCCATTCTTTTAAGGGATAGGTTATTCTACCTATCTCTTTTTCTGTCTACTTTTGCCTATCACTTTAAAACATCATTAGATCAGAATCTTAACAAATGTTTGTCTTTTTCTCTCCTATTGAAATTCTGATCTATCGGTATTGAAGAATGATAAGTAAAGATAGACAGAAAAAATAATAGGTAGAATAACTTATCTTTTCTTTTAATGGGTTCGAAAGAGCTCAAAATGGATCAGTTGGGTTTTGGGTGAATTCGTGGAGAAATTAAAAAAAAAAATCTTAGGGAATTTATGTTATGACTTGGCCGGTGGTGGATAAGCACGTCACTTTCTAAATAGGATAAGCAAGGGGTGGTAGATCATGTGTGACTGTTTTTCTTGTATCAATAGAGACATGCCTCGTATGTTTTGTCTAGTATCTACCACTACGTAGGGAAAGATTTATATCAGCGCATCTATGTACCTGTTGTGTATCATCGTAATGAGGGTGCAATTTTCTCCTCTAATTTCTATCGCGAGTATAATTTATATCCCTTATAGGATTAAGAACATTATACTCAATCTATCATGGTAATTCCTTCACCGACCCCAATTAGTTTGGGATAAAAGTATTGTTGATGTTGTATTACAGTATTTCCTTCCACCTACAACTTTTATGTAAACTCAACTGATGCAGTGCTCAGTATGTAATAATTACATTTTTAATATTCTATACATAACTTGCTTAAATTAGGTTAAGAGTTCATTCTTCATCTTCAGTACACTTTTCTTTTGTAGTTCAGAAGATTTCGCGGAAAACATCTTTATTCATTTCGTGTTGCATTCCATGTTAATAGAGGTTGGAATGCTTTGAACTTGAGACAACAAAGTATGTCATGTATTACTAAACATTTGAACGTTTTGGTGTGATGTATAAGATCTGATAGTATAAACTTATACTATATGTTATGACATTTTTAGTTATTTGGTGTGACCATCGTATAGTATAAGTTTATACAACATGATCTTTTTTATACATCATGATCTTTTTATACATCAAAATAATGTATAACTTAATCAGGTCTAGAAGGATATGATTAGGCCTGATAAGGATTGATATATTAACCAATATAATTCTCAAAAATTAATATATTATTTTAATGTTAGTATATTAAAATAAAAAATAAATTTTCAATATATAATTTTTTAATATATTGAAGATTTTTATTTTTATAAAAATTATTATATTTTTTGGACACACTGGTCAACATATTTGTATAAAAAAATAATATCATTTGATATATTTGGAAGAATTACGTAAAGTCATTATTAAAAGATATTTTTGACAAAAATATTTATTTTTAACCTATCTAGTATTATACAGTGTATTACCAAACAGTTAATGATATTATCTTATACAATATCATGCGAAACGCTGGATAGTATTAAAGTTTAATCAGGTCTTATATAATCATGTTTTATATTATCGAATCTTATATTATGAAGTGTTATCCTATGCAGCAAAGATGCTCTCATAGACCAAAGAATAGTAAATGTAAACTGAAACAGCAGGAAAAGCACGAGTCCCGCTCAATTGTGCTCTCTTATTTGTCTGAAAATAGAAAAACAGTGATGTTATTCTTTCTGTTTTCTGCCTTGAAGTGATTATACCATTATTTAACTTATATGCCTCTTTGAGCAGGGTCACCAATATCCTCAGTGAAAATAATGTAACAAGCCACAGTTTTATACAATTTAGTTAAATTATACGATTTGCTAGGGATCCTCTTTAATTGGCATTATAGTATAAATATTGTTGCGTAAGATTAAAAAACAAATGATGTTACATAATTAAATAGGGTTTTATTAATCTCCTTCCACATGAGATAGTTATCTCATGTGGTAGAGAGAAAATTGCTTGGACAATAGAAAAAGAAGAAAAAAATGGGGTGCTTTAAAACATAAGATAAAAGAAGAGTAATATTTCCCAATTAAATAAGGACTCGTGGCTTGGACAATAGCCTTAAAACATAAGATAAGATCATGAATTGGACACTTAATAGGAATAACAGACGAGCTTGTTGCATTGACCGAGCTTGATATCCCAATGCAATTATAATGCATTGAACTTGACTAAAAACATCTAAAATAATATATTCATAAAGCAGAGTCAGATAATAAAAGGAAGAAAGTAAATTACAAAAACTCACTAAAGTCATTCCCATATCATCTTTAAACAAGCTATGTTTGTTTGGTTACATTGATGACATTGAAAAAGGGGGCTTGCTGGCCACGAGTAGCTCACAAATTCCCCAGTGCCATCGCGAAAGTGTTCATTTAAATACCCTTCTTGAAATTCAATTAAACTCAACTGTCAAACAAACACCAACTTCAGGAACATATTTCTTCACCCCAGATTATTCTACTTCACCCAAATAATCATCAATTTCAGCTGGTGTCAATACCCTGCAACAAAATTAAGATGCTTTTTAGTCACCCAGTTTAACAATCCAAAGACGTAAGGATGATTCTTAAGTTTGAATTCTAGATTGGCGAGAGCCGAGAAGCAGGTAACTCTAGATTCTTAAGTTTGACCCCATCCCTCCTAGAGAAAAAGCTGGGTTCCTATTAAAGGTGCGTTGGAAAAGTATGTTTTTTCCGTTTGCATTGAAGAAATTGTAAAAACAAGCACACTAGTCTTTATTCAAGTTGCTAATTTTCATTTCCAAGTCCCTACCCGCCTACATCACAGCAACCATCTAGGCAATTTCTTCTTCCATATCAATTTTTGTAACGCAATTTCTCTTGTATTTCAAAATACTCCTAATTTATTAATTCAAATTGGACAACCCTAAAATCAGCTCAATTTGACAGATGAAAGAAACCAGAGGAAGCAAGGTTCATATAATTAAATATAGACGGTGGAAAAATAAAACAGAGAAGCATGTACCTGAACTTTTTGTCCGCACCAATTATGCCAATTTCAATGTTTTTTCCTGAGATCTGTCCCTCAAACCTGGAAAAACACCCAGAAGGAAACAGAAGAGAATTAGTTTCAAAGACTAAACAAAGACCACGTAGGTTCCATAATACAGAAGCAGATGAATAAGAACAAAAAACATAAAAATTGTTAATAAAGGGGACAATGGACAGTTATCACTCCGTCATTTTAAAATACCCTTGCAATAATAAAACTAGCTCATGATGATTTAAGGGGATGTCCTTCGGTAATTGTCAATATCACGACCACAAAATTTGCTTAAATAACCTAGACAGGATTAGCCTCTATTTTCTCATTTGGACCCAATAAGCCAATCATAGATGCATTTTCCTTCTCCAAACCCAGATTCTGAAACACTGAAGCTATCATGCACTATTTAAGGTAGGAGGAAACAAATTTCGAGCAAACAAAAAAGGAAACAACTAAATATAAAATGACTTTTTGAGCCTCCTAATGGACAGTAATAATCAATTATGATATTTTCATTAAGGTCTTATTTAGTTCATAAACTTGAAATGGCATGCTCCTACCCTTCCTTCAGCGTCAATATTGCTGTGTGAACTGCATCATCAAGCTCCATATCATCTGTGTACCTACAAGTGGACAATCAAGTCAACCATTGAATTGATAAGAAAAAATAGAGGTATAACTAATGATACTCACATCAAACAAAGAACCAACCAATCACAAAAATCTTCAAAAAAAAAAAACAGAAGTTCCAAACCACAAAACTGACAAATTATGAAGTCATACATTAAAATAGACACGGTAGACAAATATATTTATAATATATAATTTCTAGAGCACACATTTATGAACCTTCCACTTCAACTATCCTGAGTCCTCTATGATTGCCATGTCAACTAATCAATAGCTACTATTTGACCATTGCCAGCATAACTAAAGGATTCTCAAGCTCTCCTTAAGTGACTTTCAAGTATATCTTAACAGCCTCAATTATTGGATCATTTTAGTGTATATTAAAGTTCAGCATTGATAACTTTCACATGTTTCACACTTTGTGTCCTATTCTATCACTATTTTCACCTACTTTTTTCATTTCATTATTTCATATCTTCCATTCCCTCGTCAATTCTCAACTCTTCCCATTCCCTTATTTTTATCTTTTCTTCTTTTCCATTATTGGCAATGAGAACAGGATCATTTCAAACATCTTTTTCAATTGCTGACAAGTTCGGAGGCTTCAAAATGGAGAGCAAGAGTTGATGTATAAAAAAGAGAGCTATCAGTCAGTTCTCGATATGTTCATGGCAACACATGGGTCTATACATAGCCATTATTAATAAACTACTTTCTGATGCTATGGATATGTGGATGACCTCACCATCTTTAAGAAAGAACAATAAAGAAACCATAAAATCAACCATATCCCCTAAGAAAATCCGGCTAAAGATCAGGTTTAGTCATACAAGTCAATCACAGAATGTATTTCATCTAGTTAAGTCAGCATTGACCAACATACAATTATTTCAGATATCACATCGGAGTTCAGGATTTTTTTAAGGATAAATTCTGAGATATTTTTTCCTGATCATTTCAGTATTATATGAAACAGGTCCTTTTATTTGGTAATAATATTTGGAATGGTATAATAAATGAAAATCATGATGAAAAATTTTAACGATATAATTCTTTGCACATCACGAATGACAGAAGTCATGAGACAGGAGTAAAGGCTACAGCACATAGTGGACACAACACACATAAATTAATACACTCCAAATCTTTTTCCTATAACATTATCATTGACGTTAAAGCATACCTCTTCTCCAGAAATGTCTTTGCATTAGAAACATTTTTCCCCATAGCAGAAGCCTTCCAAGAAAAATAAGAACCTGATGGATCCACCTATAGAAATAACAAATTGCACCAAACGACAACATTCAATTCTCTCTTCTCTCTTTTCGCTAAAATCTAAAGTAGAAATTTTCAACAATTCTAAGTGCAAGAACAAAGGAACCAAGTACAAACTCATCAAACACTATGCAGCAGCGTAGAGATAGGGACAACCAATTCTCTAAGCACACCCGTTTAAATTTAAACCACATAAATAACCCACGAGCAAAAAGGGCAAGTTGGAGTGTGGTAAAGTTGCTCATTTGTAACTGAGAGATTATGGGTTCGAATCCAGGAAACAATCTCAACAAAAAGTGCAAGAGTAAAAATGCGTGTAAGGATTTCTCTCATCCCTACCCACACAAGTTGAGGTTTCATGGGCAGTGCTTTTTTAAATAATCAACAAGCAATTTTCAATCTGAACCCCCCTCCCAAAAAAAAAAAAAATTAGGTGAAGAAAAACAAGATAGTGTACATTTAAGTAATGAAATTATAAGCTTTTCGTAGGTTACATTATTATCTTCAGAGAATCTAAGGAGCACTTATTTCTTTTAACAGTGTGTGAATATTTGTTCTGAAGTCTGGACTTGTTACATGTACAGCTTGTATTTGTCACAGCTAAACTTACAGAGTTCAATTTTGCATCAAAGAGTAACCCAACGCAATGTGCTCTTCAACCAAGATTGCAAGCGAAGTTTATCGACCAGGGCTTAAGAGCAACAGTATCAAGAGTTGCATTAAAAAAAGCATATTAACATACCTGATATAATTGAGGACCATTATCATCAAAGCCAGCAACCAGCAGGGACACTCCAAAAGGCCTAACACCACTATCAGATCGAAGCACAAATATCAGAATTCGAAAAGATAATAAAGGGGAGGAAAAGAATGGAAAGAAAAAGCAATATTCGCGCGAGTATGAAAATAGACAGAGGATCCAACTAATTTCAGCGCATTTTAGGTTTAAATGCTCATTCAGAAATTGTCTACTATAAAGATCTACCTAATTTTCAAGTATGGAATTTCTATAGGAATCTAAATGTTTCTCTAACATATAACTAGGAAGCAAATGAAAACAGTTAAAATCCCTCACAGCTGCACTGAAATCACCTCAAGCTGAAAACTGGTTATAAGCTATATCCAAGTTTCCAATATCCAGAGGATTAGAATTAAGTTCCAGGTTTCCAGCAGCTAATGATAATTGAGACTTTGGAAAATGAAACCCTCAACTTTTAATTACAATAATTAATCTCCATCAACTTTGAAAATCATCAGAATGAGAACTTCATTGACATTGGAATGGCTAATTTTGGCATTTTTTTTTTTTTTTTGGTAGTCAATTTTGGTAATGTTAATTTCTTAGCAAAATATCTTCCATTGCAAAGTTAGAGGGATGAATAAGAAGCTGGAAAATTCTAGTGAGGGGATGATAATGAAGACAAAATGACGAATAGAAAACAGCAACAAGTGGCTATTACTTAAGGGATCAATTTTCCACAGCCTCGAAAATGAGGAGGGTAATGTAAAACTATTCCTGAAGTATACCCTTGAGTATTTTCCTCCCCATCTTCCTTTTTTTGGGTGGTTACTGGGATGATGCAATGCATAATTAAACTTCCATGCACTGAAAAATTCAAGAGGGTGAGGGAGTTATGCATCAGAAAATTCTAGAGGGGATGATAAGGAAGACAGATTGAGAAACAGAAAACAGCTAGATGTGGCTAATATTTAAGGGATGAATTTGCCAAAGCCTCAAAGTTACCAAGGATTCGACCCCATCATATTTTTTTATTTTATTTTTGGTGAAATGTGCATAAAATAAATTTCCTTGCTACTTATGCTACAAGTAGATAAGGTAAAGTTCAGCAGTCAAAACATATCTGAAAGAGAGGACAATTTATAGATAAAGTAACAATTACCCAGACTGAGTAAATTCCTGCATAACAGCAGCAACTTCCCTTACGAGTTGAGTGACAGGGATTGGTTCCTGCAATTTTCCAGTACAATATCAGATATAGCCTACTCTTAACAAAAGGTACATAATTGAATTCCAAAATCAAACAGAAAGAACAAGAACAACAAGAGCCTATCTATAATCATAAAGAACATTAGTAGAACGCGCAATTCTTATATTTTAATTATAACAAAATCAATTGAAAAATACTTGATACTCTCCAGAAAAAAGAAAAAAGCCTCTAAGGAACATCTAATCAATATAATAACCAACATTTACAGGAAATAAATCCTACAACAAGAATAACAAGATCACATGGTGGAAAAAGGAAATGTGACACAAAATATTCCAAGCAATAGGAAAATATAGGACACATTATTTTCTCTTATAAATAACAATTATGTAGAACACAGGAAATGTTGACCAAGAATGTGCAGAACTCAGTACTATGAAAGAAAAATATATTGTAATAGAAAATGATATACCATACTTTATATAATCTGTGATACTGCTCAGCCTGTTTCCTGCTTTTTCGAACCAAAACTCGAAAATCAGGACCCATACCACTGAACAACAAAGATAAAATTTAGGTCAAGTAAAGAAGATGCCTGCAGACAAGGAAAAATAAATGCTTCCATTTACAAAAAGCTCAACAGCAATGGAAAAGGAAGGCTAAGAACCTGTTTATAAAGTTTCAAACACAAAGTAAACATCAGAAAACAAGTTATTTCAATAGTTTTGTCTTAAAAGTGTAAAAGGAGAAAAGAAAGTAATTTGCTTTGTTTTCTATATTGTTTTCTTTAATGATTGAAAATAGCTTTCAAAAGTCAACTCATGTTTAATGACACATTCAACTATCAATGTGAAGCAACTTTAGGTACAAAGAATGAATGATGTCATAAAAATATATTTCATTTAAAATGATTTAAATATGTACAAAGAAACAAACCTATATACAACACCAATGTTTGGTGTTAATAACTGAATTTTCTGGACCTGCAATCAAATAGATCAAAGACCCAGCAGGTATCAAATCTCAAATTAATGTATTGACATGAACCAAATAACTTCAAAGTTTTTAAAGAAGTAAATCGACCAACCACTTGCAAAAACTGCATAAAAGATTATTTTATCAATGGCCACACTTTCACACAACCTTAACTATTAAAATATATTAAAAGAAAATTATTACACTTAGCAAATACTTTTTAAAGAAAAATAAAACAAATTTGACTGTTCAGTAGCTAGTGAAGGATGTATTGGTGTCAGGGTTTAAATTAGATGAACAGAACAGTGTAAAAGTTATATTTGTTTTTTTCAAGCATGAAGCAATGTAAGTTATATTCAGGCCATCAAGAATATGTATGATAGTGTTAAAACCAATAACAAATACATGGAGTAGCCACAGAGGATTAAACCAATATACGAATACATGGTGCAGCTACAGAGGGCTTCCCTATAACTACATGTTTACACCAAGCATCAACCTTAAGCCCTTATCATTTTACATTGGTTTGGACAATCTTACTCGACATATCCAGGAGCCAGAGCCTCAATGCATGCTTTTTGCAAATGATATAATTCTAGTAGGAGAGTCAAGAGAGGGAATAAATGGTAAATTAGAGTTACAGAGAGAAGCTTCGTAAACACATGGTTTCCACTTTCCATTTAAGAAGTAAAACGGAGTATATGGAATGCAAGTTAAATAAGAAACATACTAGCATCTATTTAGTGGTAAAGATTGAAGATCTTATTTGACAAAAGTTACGTAATTAAGGTAGCTTGAATCTCTCATACAAAGCAAGAGCAAAATAGGAGATGTCAATCATAGAATTCAAGCAGGATGGTTAAAATTGAAAAATGCTTCAAGTTCATTTGAGATAAAATTACAGAAAGGTGCCTCTTAAGCTAAAAAGAATATTTAACATCACAGCCATAAGACCAGCAATGCTTTACAGTACTGAATGTTGGGCTTGGGCAATAAAGGGTCAACAAGGGCATAAGATAAGTATTGCTAACATGAAAATTTTGTGTTGCATGAGTGGTCATGCAAAAGAATAATTATAATAAGGAATGGATGTATTGAAGAGAAAGTTAAAGTGACACCTATTAAGGAATGCCTAAGATAGTTTGCAAATGAGAGAAGAAAACAAACTAATAGAAGCCACCATCAGAAGACTAGGACGATAGCCCAACAACTAGAGGTAGAGATAGACCAAGAAAGCCTTGAAGTGGAGCATTATATAAGGTTTAGATCTAAATGACCTCTCCCAAGAATTAGTTTTTAACAGAATACAATGGCATTGTTTGATCCATGAAGCTAACCACACCTAACGAACAATGGCTTTGGTTATTGTTGTCTGCTGTTTATAGAGTAACGTGGCTATTTTTGTTTTCTTGATTCCCTAAATTATTTTAAATTTATCTGTCTACAAGCTGATGGCAGTTTACCACTCTACAAAATTGGCTCCGCCACTTCAAAAATCAAGAAACAAAGCAGAAACAGGCAAAATAAAACTACACCCTGCCAATAATATTTCTTCAGGAGACCATGTAAGAGTCATCATCAGTATCTCACAAGACAGGTTCAATCCAAAGTCATAGCATCTTTCACCTTGGGAAACAATGATAACGCATTGATGCCCAAACAATTTTATGGTGCACATTTCTCACAGTAAAATGCAAACAATGACTGGTAATGTTTATCCATACGAGGTGAAGCAAAACTCATCACTCAAGGACCTCTTCATAATTCATCATTGGGAAAACCAACAAGAAGAAACTAGAAAAGGATGCTGAATAATTTCTTGGGGGTGGGGCAAATTCGGGAGGAAAAAGATAGCAGAACCAAATAGGATGGGATCTTGCATAAGATAATTTTATAAACTTTTTACATGAGTAATGTACAAAAGGGGACCCAACAAAAAGAAACTCACCGATGCTTCATCAACCAATATAGATGGAAGTTTCTTCTCTGTTGCAATGACAACTCCATTTGCAGCTGCAAGAATCAAATAAATAATAACAAATAACATAAGCTACAACTTACATTAAAAGATTCATATCATCGACAAGACACAAGAACCCAATGAATCAGAAAGCAAATAGTATAAACAATAGCACATTGCAAATAAATACCAAAATGTAAAAATCAATGTTAAACGAAAATGATCCCAAAACATGAGATTAAATCACAAACTAAGAAATATCTAACTCCAGCCTCCTCTCAAACCAACTCATCCCAATAATTTATACATTTCAGAAAGCACTATTTTCCCAGAGCTTAACTTATCCTCCACACGATGCAAGGCCACTTACATGGCGTCATAAAAAATGTAAGCCTTTTCATACCAAAAACACAAAGTTGTTTTACTTCTGAAACTAATGAATGAAATTAGAAACCTAAAGTTGTTTTAGCATCCTAGTCCTGGACACCTGACTGAACAAATCGAATATTGTCTGCTCCCCTCTAGTCCCACTATCCCAGTACCCACGCCGTTAATACAAGTTATCAAAAAAAAATTGAACTCCACGAACAACAACTTACCCCAATGAAACGTCATTTATTTCAGTTACTTCCCCACCCCCACCCCCACCCATAACCAATCAACGACACAAGTGTCTGCTGTTCCTTAAAAGAATCCATTCAAATAAAGGCCATTGAAAAGCTTGAGGCAACAGGAATACTGAGGAACAAATGACATAAACAGATCCAATCCAGAGTCAGAGATAATCAAATCAATCACCTTTAATCCCCAGAGACGTTTGTCCAGACCCGACAGCTGTCAAAGCATGTTCAATCTGAACAAGCTTTCCAGAAGGGCTGTTCAACAACACAACAGAATCAGTTGAAACACACCACTCCCATTGTCTTTCTAAACCAAATAATAATAACAACAATCATAATTAAAGTTATCAGTAATAAACAAACCTAAATGTGGTAAGAGAAAATGAGTACTGACTATCTCCCATGATAAACGGTACAAGAAGCTGCACGCACAATTTTAAAGTTACAATCACAATACAAAACAAACACTTTATATAAAAACAAAAATATTTCAAGTTATAATCAATCTAATAGGCAATGAATCAATGTGTTTCATACCAGCCCTAATCAAAAAGATTTTAAAAAAAAAAAATCCTCAAAATGTGAATTTTGAGTGTATCATGAGCAAACTGAATTAAAAGCCTTGAAATAAAAAATAGTCGATCTGTTTGGGAACAGAGAAAGGAAGGGAAAATAAGTGAGAAAACAGTGGAAAACTTTTCCAAAAAAAAAATAAATAAACTAACCTGTGAGAAAGAGAGAGAGGTCGCGAAGGGTAAACGATACTAGCTTCTCTAAAAGTGCATGTATAAAGAGGTGAGAGAGAAGGAGTAGTGAGCAAGTCTCAAATCTGGGCCTTGGGCTTTGTATATCTGTAGGTTATATTTACGGCCCAAGAATTTTTCGCAGACTTTCTTTTTTACGAGTATTCTATAGACCCAGAGATAAATGATAATCTGTGATGATTATAATAGTGCACATGCACGAAAAAAAAAATAAATTTTTTTTTCGACATCCGTGGTCGATTAATCGCTAAAAAAAAAACGTATCAATATTTTGTGTTATTTAGGAAGGTGAAAAAGTTACAACACTCACATCAAAATTAAGAGGCATTTCTTGGTCAAAGTTAATAACGGAGAATGAAACCAAAAATAAAAGAAAATTATGATTGCATTCAGTATCTCTTGCCGGCTGCCATGAGAAATAATACTTGAACATATATTTATAATACTAATATTGGTTATACACATATATTTAAAACGTTTACATTAAATGTTTTTTAGAAAAATACTTGAACAAATATTTTTTTTCTCTTTTTGTATTTTTTTTAATTTAAATTTTTAATTTATTTTTTAAAGTATAAATAATTCATTCTTATTTTTTTGTAGTTAAATTTAAATTTTTTTATCAATTATACATATACTTTTATAATTTATTTTTTCATTTAAAAATAATTTTATTTTATATATAATTTTATTATATGTATATATATTTTTCCATTGCAAAAACATTAAATGCTGAAGTTTTTTCCTACCCATCAAGAATGTTAAATACTAAATATTTTCCATCGTAATAGAAATAATAACAAACACTATTAATATGCTTAACAATTTTTTATGCCGAGAGTAGTGAAAAATATTAAAATAGTTCGTAAAATACTTAAAGGCAAACATTATTTTACATTGTTATAGAATAATACGATTTTTTAAAATTACATTATTTTTATACAAATATTTTATTAAAATTAAAATTTTAAAACTCTATTATATGTTTTTAATTACTCAAATAATAAAATAATGAATATTTGAGTTTTTATTGATCTAATTATTTGATGCATTATTTTTGTTTTTAAATTTTGAATATTCTAGGAAAATGAACAATTTTGAATTATTTTTAAAATTAATTCAATCTACCCTTGTATATATCTACATTTTAATTCAAACCTAACTGCCAATAAATAAGATATAAATTTTATTATTGTGCAAAAAATATTATTTATATTCATATACCACTTTTAACGTGCATGGAGTGGCGTGTCAAAAGTGTCTTCCAAAATTAATATTAAATGCCTATTTTGGTTGCCGTAGCCCTACATGCGCGTAGGTATAATAATAGATATAATAATATACTTAATTATTTCCAATGCATCAAGTAAAACTTCTAACAATTAATAGTTTTAACAATTACTAAAATAGATATAGTGGGATATATTATAGATGTCCGCCACCAAATCACCTTTCAAATTTTGAAACCATTCCCAAAATAAAAAATTCAAATTTTAAAAGTTTATGAAAGAAGAAACATTTCAAATTCTTTCAAAATGTAAACACAAACCTGAAAATAAATGAGAAAACGACACTTCAGTAAAGTTTTCAAAGTTTGGATGAAGATTTTATATATTAAGATAGATATGTCATTTCTTATTTTTTTATTTAAATTTTGAATTAAATTTTTTTTTAATCAACTATACATATTTTTAAATTTTAAATATTTTTTTAATCTATAATTGTATATTAAATTTAGGTTTATTATATATAACTTTATTCTAGTTTTATATATTTTCCTTTTAATTTTTTACCATGTATATTATACTTATATTTAAAAATATTGTTCTTCATTCACCAAAAAAAAAAATTGTTCTTCTCGTTAATCAAAGAAAAATTAATTGTTAAAATTCTTTAAAAGCTTGAGAAAATAAAAACACATTCTTTTAGAAAAAAATCCCAGCGACCCCATTGTGTTTTGTTGATCTCCTTGTCACATAATGATTAGTTGATTACAATCAAAACGACCCGCAAATATTATATTTGCCTTTTCAAATTCCATTTGATATGTTTTTTAAATTTATCTTTTCAAATTTCATTTGACCTAATCATTAATATCGTTTCATTTATGTCTTTACAAATTCCATTTACTCTGGACATTAAATTTTCATTCAATTCAAACAAACAGCAAGTGTTATTTTCACTTTTCCAAGTTCGATTCAATTTGTTTTATTAATTTTTTACGATTTCAATTACGTACATTCAATGTCGTTTAAGTTATCACTAAAAGTGAAAACTGCATATAACCTAAGAGTCAAATATTTTAGTTGAGTTGCTGGTTTTTGGGATGAGTACTAAAATATTTTTCTAATCATTCGGAAGTTGAGAAAGGAAAAAAAAATTTGGGTTATGACTAATATCTGTTTTATCCAAAACTTCATAGATTAAGTTGAATATGGGAAGATTAAAAGACAATTTTGTTAAAAAAAAAAAAAACCCTGAGTTATGACTGATTTCTATTATAAACAAAGACTTCATTGAGTAAGTTGAATATGGGAAGACTAAGAGTTATCCATTATTATTATCATGTTAACGGTTACATTAATTATGCAAAGAATATGAAAGGACTTATGCTCAATAGCTGAATTCGATTAATTTATTTTTTGTCCAATAATTTCACCAAAATTTAGAAAATTCATTATATCACACACATATTCGTATTTTATAAGTATTGGAATGAGCTATATTATTATATGACATTTGGGGCTGACAACTCAAATATTTAATGAATACGTTTAATATGTCATTTAATTTCAATGCGTATTTCCATCCCCGAGGACCGAGGTTCCAGAATTTGAGATCGGTGCACTTTCGCCGAAAATCTCGTCCTTGGTCAGAAGATCAGCTTCGGAGCAGTTCATCGCCACCGCAATCGATATTTCGTGCACTTAGGAGAAATGGCTTTGGCTTTAGTCTTTTAGATGTTAATTAAACTTTGTTAGAGTTGTAAGGTATCAATTAGACTATGTAAATTAGCGTGTGCAAGATTTCAGTTTTAACTTTTAAGTACATAGTTCTGATGCAATTTTTTTTTTTGCTTAATGTTTCAACTTTGAATCATTGATCGCTTCGGATCTGCAACCTTATGTGCCATTAATAAAAATAATGTAATGTTAGCTGGAATTTCAATTTACGATTGAGGAAATAGTGGGAGTTACTAATGCAAGTTGATCATGAAAACGGTATACTACAACAAATCTATGATTTATTACTGATATCATTAATACATTTAACTAATTTCAATGTTAATGGTAAAATTAAAATTTTGAATTATAAATTTGAGTTTATATGCGATTGAGAAAATAGCTGGATTTACTAATGCAAGTTGATCATGAAAACGGTATACTTCAACGAATCTATGATTTATTACTGATATCATTATATTTTATGAGAATAAAAATAGTTTTTAAGTAAATTATGCATTTTATAATTTTTTTTGTCTAAATATTTATATGTGCTATGAATTTTTAAAAGTAGAGAAAGTATCCCATTATTATTTATAGAAGTTTCAATTCAAGGCGGCCTTCTTTTTTATGAAGCAAATGTCAAATCAGCTCAGATCAAATTAAAATGTTGCCAAGTTGCCTTTAATTATTATTATTTTTTATTTTTATTTTGTTTGAATATTTTTACACTTCACTGTTATTTTTTTTTCCCATTTTGCATGGTTTAAATCACCATAAATATCAAGTACAAATATTTTGTAATACCAATATTGATTTATATCAACCTAACAATAGTTGGTTACAATGAATCTTGTAATCATCATTTTAGAGAGAGTCTTATTCAGTCACGATTTTGAGTCTAATGGGTTAATCTATATTTTGGTTAAAAAATAAAACATACCTATTATATATAAGGATTTAATGTTATCATGTCTTATCTAAGATCAAATTATGTAAAGCAATTTCTGTCATATATAGATAGAGTTGAAAATAAATATAGAGTAATAAAAAATAATTGATAATTGAAATAATCGCACATAAATAAGAGAATTCATTAACTTATATTATTTGATACTAATTTAATAACAAAAATTAAAAACATTAAGCTTAACCATAATTATACCTTTGGTTAGATTAAATTGGTCATTTTTTAAGTCATGTTCTTCTTGCGTAACTCACGCTTGAAAAAACTCAAGTTATTGTTCTGAAAGCTAACTTTCTTTAGGCAATTGGTATTCGTTTTAATTTTATTCCATTAACATGCATTAATCAACTTTTCAACGAACTAAATGAGGTTTCTTGAACATATTTTTTGTATTAAAATAAGGGTTTTATAAGAGTTATGTTGTAGGAAAACTGTTTGTTTTATGTTATAGAGATTCGTTTTCCGTGCCAGAGTTTTTTTTCATTTTTTTGATGTGGGCTCCACAAAATGTTATGAGCGTAGGAAATTTTTTCTGGTCATGTTAAATTATAGATGATAAACCCTTAAAATAATATACACTTTTCAATAAATATTATTAATATACTCAATAATTCTCATTCCTATGTAGAAAATAATGAGATATTAATACAATTATCTGCCACTAAATAATGTTAAAATCTCCTCCCACCTATATCATGTTTAAAATTCAAATTTTGAAAAAATAGTGGGATATTAATACAAATGTTTACCACAAATTAATGGTGAACTTTTTTTCCTCCTATATTAATTTTAAATTTCGATTTTTAAAAGTTTGTGGGATTTTAATAGGCCTGGCAAAATACCAATGCAGGAGTTAGTGAGATCTTAATTGAGTTTTTAAATTTAAAGTTAAAAAAAATTGAAAAATAGGAAACATTTCAAATTCCTGTGGTGTGAACACAAAACTGAAAATAGTTAGAAATTTAGAAATTTGAATTTGATACTATGAATCAAGACAATTACAATATGAGAAGTTGAAATAATAATTATTTTTTGGGTACAGAAAATAAGAACCCCAAACGCAACACAATGAAGAAACACTTTCTAACAAAATATGAAATTAATATGTTATGCAATCAGAAATTTATCCATCGGTTACACATTCATTTCCAGCAGCAAAGCGTATCCTTGCGTAACACAAAGACTCAAAGCTTCAAAAGCTCATGAGCAGATACCACTGCAAAGATCTCCATTAATATTTTGTCTGGAATATAGTTGAGTGATCGACAAACCCTTTCCTCAATCGTGGAACGTTTGACAAAAGAAGGACATTCCATTCAGATAAATTTTACGGCCTTCACCCGTTGACAGACGAACAAAGACGTTGAAATTTATTTATAAAGCCACAAAAAAATAATAATAATACAACATCCGCTTCACAGGCGAACGAAGAAAAAAAAAACACAGGCAAACACTACACAACATCGAACACGTTGAATACGTACACAGCATCAAACACGTTGAATACGTACACAGCATCAAACACGTTCAATACATAAATAACTATTCACATTAGCATGAAACCTTCTGCCCTGGAAACATGAAAAATATAATTAGTATACAAAAATGAAAATGAATTAAGATCATTTGTTTATAAAGGAACAAAAAAAAATACAACATCAGCTACAACAGCGGACGAAAAAACAAAACACAAGAAAAAACTATTCACCATAGCAAGAAACCTTCCGCCCTGAAAAAAGAAAAAAAGAGAATCAGTATACAAAATACAAATTAAGTATACAAAAAGTGAACAAAAGTGAACAAAAACGAACAAAAGAGAATTAGTATACAAAAAATGAAAACGAATTAAGATCATTTGTTTATAAAGGAACAAAAAAAATATAATATTACAACATCAGCTACAAAAACGAACGAAAAAACAAAACACAGGCAAAAACTATTCACCATATCAAGAAACCTTCCACACTAAAAAATGAAGAAAAAAAAGAATCAGTATACAAAAAATGAAAACGAATTCAGAGCATTTGTTTGTAACGTAACCAAAAAATAATACAAATACAACAATACCTACAAACACAAACGAAGAAACCAAAGTAAAAGAATGGGAGGCAAGCCAAAGGAACCAAAAAAGAATACCAACACAACAATCCACACAAACATAAATGAACAAAGAAATCGTAGCAGAGCTAAAAAAAATAAGAAACACAATTTCTCTATTTATACAAAATGTATGTGCCAACATTTTTCAAGGGAGAAGGTAGTGGAATTTAGTTGCATTGAAAAAGTGAACTCGCATAAAAGCTGCACCATTTTTCACCAAAATGAATTAATAACGTTTTTAATTAAAATTAATTTGAAATTAATATAAAATGATTTTTTTTGATTAAAAAAGTTTCTAAAAAAGGAAAAAAATTCAAAATGAAGCAGTGTGAACACAAAGCTCAGATTGCATGAGATGAGGACACGTCAACAAACTTGCCAACAAATGGTTTTACTTTAGAATATATATATAGAAGATATAGAAGATTAGGGGTGTCTAGGTTTTGACACGCGGGTTGACCCGCGACACGACACGAAAATTCGTGTTCGGGTTGATCCGCAAAAAAAAATGTGTTGTGTTCGTGTTGACCCGTATTTTTTTGAATTATTTTATTCTTAATTTATTATTATTATTTTTTTAATTTCGATCCATTTTTTAAAATTTTTTTGTCACTTATCGTTTTGACCCATATTCTGCGTGTTTTCGTGTCGTGTTGTGACAACTTGCAAAAAATTTATGTCGTGTCAGTGTTGAAGATTTTAACACTAATAAAAATTCGTGTCGTGTTCGTAGTATTCGTGACGTGTCAAATTCGTGTCGTGTCGAATTCGTGTCGTGTAAACCCATTTTGACACCCCTAGAATATATATGTTACATATGAATGACAAATACACATTATAATATAAAATGATACATTTCTTTCTGTTGTAATTAATTTCTTAATCAGATAATAGTATATGCAGAACAATATAACTTTTTCACTTTCCACGATAATAAAATGTGTGTCTCACATTATATGAAAAAAAATTTGCAGGTTACAACTTTATCTATTTTTTTTTTTTTTTTGGATGTAGTATTGAAGCATTTGTGCCAAACAAAATATAAATTTATCAAAAAAAAAAAAAACTTAATGCATCAAGAAGTAACGTATTAAGAGCACTAGTGGTAGTAGTAATGACTATTAATGGATATAAAGCAAGAGAGAAAAATAGATATAGGTGTGGTTAAGGGTTGGGTATTATATTTACATATAAAGATATTCTTATACCGACATAAGAATAAGAAATCTTATATCAAATTTTGATAATTGATTTTTTTTGTATCTAACGACTAAGATATTTAATAAATAAGAACCATTAGATATAAATATATCAATAATCAAGATGGAGAGTGTAACTTATATTGGTGTACAATGATCTTAACTCTATATTTACATATTGTTCATATTTAATATATAAATATGAGGATACAAGATATAAATAATTATTTATTTTTGAATTCTTAACACTAACATAATTTTATTAATGTGGGTTGATATCATTCTACACAAATAATCTATTAACCTCAAATAGTATGAATAAATAACTTCAATTACACACAAAATAAATAAAATTACAAGATACGATTCAAAAAACAAAATAAAAATACAAGATAGGGTTTAATGTTTCTCCAATCAATAGAGATAAAGTTATCTCCATTTGTCCCAAAATGATGATGTTTTGGGATTTAGAAAAAAATCAATTATAAAGACGAATATAACTCTAGGATAAAGACAATTACAAAAATATCTTTCTCTCGATCTCTAAATGACGTCGTTTTGGGGCATTAAAGATAAGTTATCTCTAATGAATAAAGAAACATCAAATCCTAAAAGTTAACATGAAATTAATAAATAAACATGAAATGAATGTGTAATTGTTGGAGCTTAGAACTTTGAGCTAAATTAATGAGTTGACGCGTATATGAATACATCCAACATAAACATAACATGATCTTGAAGAAGTATTCAAATACTCCCCGAAAAGTAATCGAATACTTTCTGTTATTAGTGACTTAAACTCCAAGAAATTCAAATTTTTTTGATGTCCAACATCTATAAGCAACTTATAACTCATTGGGCACCAATAAATACATATTATTAGGGTTCTGAATACAAGAATTAATACTGAAAAACTCAGAATCAAAGATATCACAGAATTGAACCCATATTGGTTTGCTTTTGCACATCCTTGAGAAAAATCTTAATTACTCGTTTCTCAATCTTTTTTTGTTATTTCTTTTTTGTTTGAACGTAGAGATGTGACTCTACATCTGTTTAGAAGGAGTGAATTGTTGTATTTGTCGGAGAGACAATTAGAGTGATCCTAAGGGCTTAGGTTAAGTGCGATCAAGGTGTAATCATAGACTTGTAAAATTCTTGTTGTAACAAAGTTTCTTCAAGCACCTGTTGGAAGCTTGACTATAGTGAAAAGGATCGACATCAGTCTAGACGTAGCTCTCAAGTGGTTTAGAGAGTGAAGCAGAATAAACCCCGGTGTGATTCTTCTTTATCCTATCTCTTTCGATTTTTATCAATTGAATTTCGTTTTGATTCTTGATATATATCTTATTGAATCTGTTTTAGGGTTTATGATCATTACTTTTCTGTTCTAATTTGTTTTTGCATGATTTCTTGAAAAGGGTGCACATAAACATTGAGATTCTTCTATTTTCCCTTTCAAATTTGATTCGTTGCATATTGCCTTTGAACTGATGTTATAAGAATTCTTTTAATTCTGTTTTGCGTTGGAAAAATAAGTTTACATTCTATTTGAATTGATTTTGGTTGAAATACTTGTTAAAAAGTTGATTTTTGAATTATTTCTTGAATTAGAAGTAACACACAATTCACCCCCCTCTTGTGTGATTATTTAGCCATCTTTTCTTTTCATCCTCTATGCTAGCCAATTATTGGGGATATTACATTTTATGGTATCAAAGCAGAATGACTCAGGTAAATAAAATACTTAAATTAGATGTTGCTTGGTAATTTATCATAGATCATGCATATTTTGAATTATTTAGTAATGAGCCTCCTCAGCTCACTACCATGAAATAATATATGTAGATCTATGACAGATACAAGGCAAACATCTTCAACTTCTGAACCAGAAGTTAACCCAGTAACAAATGCATTTATCCGAGTGGCAGAAGCTCTTAAAGAACAGACTATGACAATTCAGTTAATTATTCAGGAGTGGATGGAGGATTGTGCAACCAGAAATCACACCCATAACTCCAAAAAAGCAAGTGGACTTAGATCCACAAATGCTCAGGGAGGACCTAGTCCTGATTACAAATGATTGACTAAATTTCATAAGTATAAACCTTCTACTTTTCATGGAGATTATAACCCTAAGGCAGCTATGGAATGGGTAAAAGAACTTCAGAAATTATTCTTGATAATGGACTGTCCTATTATTCATCAAGTAAATTTTGCCACATATATGTTGATTGGAAAAGCAGAACATTGGTGGATAAATACCAAAAGATATTTCCAAAGTCAAGGAACAGAAATTACTTGGACAACATTTAAAGATGCATTTTTGGAAAAACATTTTCCACAAAGTGTAAGAAATAGGAAAGAAATAGAATTTCTTGAACCAAAACAAGGAAATATGACTATTGGTGAATATGTGGAAAAATTTGAGGAACTATCCAAATATTACAAGTATGTACTGGATCAACCTAATGAAAAGTAGTTGACAACTAAGTTTGAATCTGGATTAAAGCGTGAACTTAAAAGTATAATAATAGGACATCAAGTAAGAAATTTTTCATCACTAATAAACAGGTGCAGAGACATTGAAACAGGCATGAAGGAAGCTGAGGAGGCAAGAGAGAAAGCCAGAGGTACAAACCGGAGAAGGAAGAATGATAATGACGATCAAGGGAGGTTTCCACAAGTACAAGACTCGGGAAACAACTTTGCTAGTAATTAAGGAAGAGGAAATGAGAGATGTAACATCCTGTTGTACACCGATATTATTAACATTAATTATGATATTAAGCGCAGTTACAATCACAGCAATTCATTTATAAAAATGTGAGTAAACTTTTTCCGTTTATTACGCGAGCATTTAAAACAATAAAAAGCGTAATAATTAAAAGTTGTCACCGTAACCGTAAACTGGAATAATTATTTAAACTATTTTTATAACCTATATGAAATCTCTCAAGTCACCAAGGGATTCCCATAAACCCACTTAGCTAAAATCTCACTTTTACGTTTTCTACCTATCCGAACGTGGTTCGGTCTCTGAATTTCTGCGGAGAATCTGCATGTCGCAAACCTCTCATCTTTTTATGTGTTACTCTACACTTAAATAACTTTATAAAAAGCTATCACACGAGTTATTTAGAGCACATTTGCTCCGGATATTGCTGTTTGAAGTTGGACAGGCAAAGCTGCCAGCCAACCCCAAAACATCTCCAAACATCTTTCATTCAATCAATTACTGCAGCAAACACACTCATCCAATTGCTCTCAAATTTTTATACAATAAACTAGACACCTCAAGTTTCAATTTGATATATCATACACCTAATTTGACCAAGAAAAGAAGCGGGAATAAATTTTCCAAACTTGGTTGAGAACTGCCCGATGTTCAGTAGCCCACTGAACAACCAGCGTTCTCAGCCTCCTACAGGCCGACGCCCAACCCAAATTTTTACCAAATTTTACCACAAGATAGAGGACATCTCAACCTTCAAAACGGTGTATGGCACGTCCCTATCAGACCTCTGTGGAGGGAGTTATGCTCTCCCAAAGTTCGCCTAAATTTTGCATATTTATAGAGAATTCGCCAGAGTTTCCTTTGTTTTTCCAAAAATCCCAAGTTTGCAAAAGTGATCTAAGACCTCAAATGTACCTAATAATCATTGGGTGGCACACACAAGGACCAACAATGCCTTGGGGCTCTTATAACCCATCACAGTTTATATTAAAGTACATAATTCATATTACATCGCTTACTTTATTAACACTTAACATATTTCAATCATCAAAGTCCATTTGCATGCATCTTCTAAACATACACATAATCATAATCCTAAAATAGGCCTATGGCCCTTTCATCATATTACATATACTTCATGGTTACAAGAACTCATGTATGATTTACAAGGCTTCCAATGACATATTACAATTACAATTTTAATCTTCAAATAATACATAATAAAGAAACCTCAAAATGACATAATCCAAATGCAACTAGACTTAGACAAAAATGGCATGAACAAATATGACCATAAATCTCATACTAAATTCCATATGCAATGCTCATTCCCTAAGTCTAGCCTAGGCCCAATAGCCACCAAAATACAAAATAAATACTCCTAGGTCTCAATCATCCTACGGGCTTCTTGCCCGCCGCTCCAGTGCCACTACTACCTCCTGAAATAAAGTCTCCAAGATGGGGTGATATATACGAATATATCTTAGTAACTTAGAGGTTCTGGAGAATACTTCGCCCAATGGTTCACTTCGATGCATATAAATAATCTAACATAACAGAACATACATCCGAAAATGGGATAAAGCAAGGGATTTAGAAAAATCGGGGAGCATAGGGATACAAAATACGACGAAGTTGGAACGGTCAAAGTCAAAACCATGCAACGTCCAGCCTAATGGCCTCGGCATATAAGCCTACGGGTCTCAACCAAGGCGTGTTCCCAGAACATCAAACCAAGGCACCCACCAACCATATCCACCCGAGACTTCCTAGTGTGCTCCTATCCGGATCACACACCATGACCCCAGGTTAACTGGAACTCCCTCACGGAGACCTATCCAGTGGAAGTCCGTAACGCCCGAAGGTAACACGTCTTCTGGCCAGAGACACGTTACATCCTATGTACCAAAACACATACTAAATGCATGACCATGTTATCCTACATTACTTACATACACTTCCTACCATCACCCTCAACGGGCATGGTGGAACACACAAAGGGGATCAAGCCCCAGTACCAAGAAGTTACCTGTATAATCCTCTCCACTTAGCTCAAAAGTAATATATTCTCCGAGCTCGTCACACAATAGAAATGCCTACACATAGGACATTCCCAATTAATTACAATTCATGCTAACACATGCAAGTTATCAATCCTTCAAGTATGGTTTCAAATACTCACCTCAATCCCACTTGGTCCGGGACCAAGGGCAACTCACCGAGCTCACGGGTCGGGGTTCAAATCCACGTACGACAACCTACAACGACCATATATGGATCGCCAGAAAACGACAATTCTATCAAAATACAAAAACGTCAAAATCCTCCCCCACACCAATGTAAGTTCGGCCAACATAGTGTAATTTTACAATTTATTTTTCTTTATTTTCTTTCTCATTTTCTTAAGCATTCTTAGGTTACCAAGATACCATTTTAGGTGCCAATTTGCATCCTACATCATTCAAACATCACTTTGCCTAATAATTTGCTCTAGGTCCAATTCCATAATTTCACATTATCCAATATTTTTCCATTGGTTCTCCTACCTTCCAACCATCACACAACCCTTCTAATTACCTTACAATACACAACACATCATCCAAATAATTTTACAATATCAATTCCCTATTTATTCCATTTAGTCCGAATTGTACATAGGTACACCTCAGGATTTTCAATCCAATTCAACTATTCCACACCTCATTAAACCCTATTATAACATAATCCAACCATACAACAACTTAACAACACAATCCTAACAAATTTCCAAATCACAAAGTCATGGCATCATCCAAAATTTCCTAAGTTAAAATCATATTTTCACCAATAATTTTTATTCCATTTATAGCTCTACCACATCATTCTAAGGCATAATCATCTAATACACATTTTCCATTTGAGCTCTCTAACAACACAAATCATCAAAAGCCCCTTTAGGGTTCATGAAAATAAATCATTCAATCTAACTATTAAAAGTGTTGAAACTTACCCACAAAAAAGTCACAAATGCTCCTCCAATTGATCCCTAAGCAAAGCTTGAGCAACAAAAACAAAACCCCAATTTTCTCTCCAATTTTCGTGACTGTATATGCCTATTTTCTCACAATAGAGAGGGTTTCAAGGGAAAATAATCGGTGGAACGGGTTCGGGTGGTGGTTTCCATGGAATTTCAAGACAAGAATCACTTGATTCGGTTAAGACTTGATGAAGTTAAGAGAGGAAGAAAGTTTGAATGAAAATGATGGGGGAGAGGGAGAAGGCCGCGGGTCTCTTAGGGGAAGGGAGAGAGAAAAGTGATGATGAATAGTGTATGCTTAGGTGTTTAAGTGACTTTAAGTGAGGTGGGACCCACCGGGCCACCGTCACCTCACGCGATTTCAAACTAACTTGAATTTCCCTCCGATTCCACTAAACGTCCATAAATTCATAACCTATTTAGAAACCCTAATTTTTAATATTAACCATTGTTCTTTAATTACCCTTGATCAGATGAATCCTGAGTTTTCCGGTCGTTCGGAGAAAATGCTATTTTAAGCTGTTACCTGTGTCGTATGCACGCTTCCCCAAACTTACTAATTTCTATCAAATTTCATCAGAATTCATATTTCCTAGTTCTATAAACCATTTATAACTTGTATTCAAACCTAGAGCTCAAAACTCAATCAACACATTTTACGGTGCAACTGTACCACGATATTTTTACCTGATAAAAATACTATTCACTGAATTTTCTGAAACTTGCGAAACCATTCAATTTTTCGTTCTGAATCCATTTCTAGGGTTATTTTTATTATTTGAGACCTCTTACTCAATTTCCTTCCTAGGGTTGTGTGCATGGCTAATTTACCGTTTTGCCCTTTCTTTGTATTTTAGCCTAATTTTCAGGATTTTGACTAATCCTTCTCTTTAATCCACATTTAATATATTAAGATTTAAACTTAGAAATGCGAGGTGTTATATTCGGATGAATTCTCATATTCAAGTATGTCCTAAGTGCAAGAAAAATCATGTTGGAGAATGCCTAGTAGGAAAATGCATATGTTTTATGTAACACCCCGTCTCGAGCCGGTTTGTTACCTAACTTTATGGTTATAAAACTTAACTTAGTTAATTAATTAGCGGAAGACTTTGCTTATTTTAAATCACTATAGATTACCACAGACTAAGTGACGTAATATTTTTCTTCTAAAAGTCTATTACATAATTACCTTTCTATCTTATTAATTCCTATTTTATTATCATTACTTAATCATTAATTAGCAACTATAAACAGTCACTAATATCTGTCCGAATATAATAACTTGTATTATTCCTGACAGAAAAATGGACAGCATAACGGCTGTAAATTGAACCTTTCCAAGGACTATAATCCCACAAAATACACACACCTGATAAACAGCAAGCCCAAAACATATCAAAACTACATACAGTCATAATCCACAACTATAGATACATCCATCAAAAGATGGCTCTATGTCATAACTATAAAATCCTATGTCAGCCTACATATACATAATACATCCTACTGTCATAATTATACATATCTGCATATAGGCTAGTACAGCCTCAAAAAGACTATCTGATATTTATGCCTCATTGAAATAGCATACAGTCAAACTAGAGTAACATTTATACAAATCAGACTCCCAAAGTAAGCAGATAACTTATATGCTCAGATCTACTCATCAACCTCAGGCTTCTTGCCCTTAGAACGATCGCCAACTGGTGCGGTACCTGAAAAATGTCCCCATAACGCGGGGTGAGAATAAATCTCAATAAACTTGGGGTTTATAGAGACTGACCCAAGAGTCCACTTCCTGCAAGAAAATATCAAGTACCAAACATAGAATACACCATATAATCCATATTAACAATTTCATATCGAATTTTTTTTCTGATAATTCTTACTTGTTCTTATATTGTAATTTCTTCTGAATCTTAAATCTGTTCATATCTTATGCACCCATTAGGTTTTCATCTTATTCTCATAATATCATCTTACAATATATCTTATCATATCAACTAACATACTTATAATGATCAGAAAACTAAAGTTTCCTCAGCTATACCTTATGTACACCGTGATCATATCCTTACACGCTTCCACTGTTCGTAAAACATAACTTATACTTCCAGGACAATATCCTATTGAAGATCATATCAAATTAACTTATCATAAAATATCGTAACATATTATAAATAACATCATATGCATGAACTATATGAATGCAACTATGCAAAGTATCAATATTAATAACAGTTATATCATTACGGAAACCATAATCGCCACTGATAATGGCGGAACAACAAAGACGGAGAAAAATCCTAAACCGAAAGCTTACCTGAATGCTTTCCATTTCTACAACTGGTTTTTCACGAAGTCTATGAATTTATCTATACACGTGTAGTTCGTCTCGCAGGGTTCGAATGAGGGTCAGACCGTTGACTACTGGACTATCCACCAGAGTCTATTTTCTCATACAGCTCAATAAATGTGCAGTCTGGATGCAGCCAAAATGCATCTACCACTAAGGCAATATCTTCATCCTCAACAATCTCCACCAGAGTCCAACTTTCTTTACTCGAGGCACATCGAGCAGTCAAGCGAGACATAGATTGAGCACATTGTAATCTCAATTTCTTGTATATTGTCTTCTTCAGTTCATTATAAAAGCTACATCATGGCTCATGTGAAATAGTTTTGATCTCCTTAAAAAATTTGCCTACTAGGACCAAAATATTTCGTCCTATTGTAATAATTTAATGATATTAATGAATCATTGTTTTCACTCATTTTGAAAAAATTTAGGTGAAAAAAAGGCAACATAAATTAACTTAAGAGAGAAATGAACCCACACTGATGCATGATATGGGAGGGGAAGTGGTGTATTTATTAAACTAAAAATGCTGGACTGTTGGGCTAGTTAAGATCCGACACACACATAAAATGCTATGTTGTACAGCACGCTTGCCACATGTGAGAAAAGCTGAAACGTAAAATGCTATGCTGCACAGCATGTTTGCCATGTGTCAAAAAAGCTAACACGTAAAATGCTATACTGCATAGTATAACACCTCGTAAATTCAAATGTGAATTTATATGATATAATGTGGGTTAAAAGGGAAGGATTAGTGAAAATCCTGAAATTGGGGTCAAAATATGTAGCAAGGGAAAAATGGTAATTTGCCAAAAACGTAAATCGAGGCATGAAAAATGGAGTAGGAGAACTCAAATGATAAGAATAATGCCGGAAATGGATTCAGGATGAAGAATTGAGTGAATAGGCGAGTTTTGATGAATAGTGATTTTCACGGTGTAAAAGTATTGCGGTATAATTGTACCGATAAGAGTGAAATTTTTATGAGTATTTTGAGAAAATAAAAATGTCATGAACCAGAAAAATATGTAAATTGTGAATTTGTGATTGGAATTAGGTGAGAGATTAAAGTTAAATCGCATGTGGGACCCACTCCCACCAACCCACTTAAGTTTCTTCTCTTTTTCTCCCCCCACGCGGCCTCTTCTATGTCTCTATTTTCTTTCTTCTTCTTCTCCCTCCTTCGAGTGCGCCTCCATGGAAGGCAAGGGCAAGAAACTTTCTTGCCCTTTTCCACACTTTTGAGCCGCCAAAGTGATAAAGTTCCAACACCAAAGTGGTTTGTAGTGAGGTTGTGAGTATATTACCCTTCTTGAGAGAGTCATGAAAGTGAGTGTGTGATGAGATCTTTTTCCACCTCATTGTGCGAATTTGCGGAGTTTTGGGGCCATTAGTGGTGCTTTGGCTTGGATGGACACTTTATCATCAACCATTAGAGCCTTAGGAAGCTATTGGTGGTAAGTATTCCTAGTTTCATGGAGTTTTTGTGAAAATCATAAAATGGGTTTTGTATTGAAGTTGTGTTGGATGATTTGTGTAATTAGAGAGCTCAAATGGAAAATGTGCATTAGATGATTAGTCTTAGAATGATGTATTTGAGCTAGAAATGCAATAAAATTTATTGGTGAAAAATGCTCATAACTTAGGAAATTGCATGATGCCTAGGATTTGTGAAAAATTGAATTTTGTAAGGAATGGATTGATGAGTAGTTGTATGATGTTGTAATATGATTATATGATGAGTATGAGTGTTAAATTGAATTGAAAACCTTAGAGTACCATCCTTTGAAGAATTCGAACCATAAAGGGTTTGGAGGAAAAATGATGTAAAAGTTTGTGTAGTTGAGATTGTATGATATTAAGTGGTGTTTAAATGGATGGTACGTTAATATGTTGTTGTGGAATTGGAACGAAGAATGTAGAATGTATGATTACTTTGAAAGTAAATGGTTATTTTGGAAATTGTGTTGATGATCATGTTGTTGATCATATAGGTTGCCTCTCATGGACGCTATGGAAGCGGATTAAGCTTGGAGCTTACTATGGAGCATTGGCTTCGGAGTTGAGGTAAACCTTTGGAACTCGGGTTTAGTCCCTTGTGTGCTCCACCACGCCTAGTGGAAGGTTGTGGTTGGAATTTGTGTTGTTGAACATTGTGTGAATATGTATGTTCATGCATTATTGCTTGATTGTGTGACATGCTTGGAACATGTTGTGTGTGAATTGTTTGATCTCTGGCCAGTAGATGTGTGCTGGTTTGGACTTCCGCTGGATAATTCCGCTGGGGATTCCAGTCCAGTTTTGCCGTGGGACCGACTCTGGGAGCGGTACTAGGATGATCCAAACATGGGACTTCCGCTGGATAGGGCTCATGAGGAGTTACATTTGGGTTTTTCCATGGGGTCGCCTCAACCATAGGAGAGGCAACAAGAAGATTCCGAGAGTTATACGATGGGGTCCTTGAACGTAATCCAGCTGTGGATGTTCTTGGATTGTGCCTAGTTGTTGTGATATTGTATGGCATGCATTTCATACTATGTTATATGTTGCACATTGAGTGAGCCATGGGGTGGAGTGATCCTCTAGTACCCTTGGTTTACTGAAATATATTTGTATATCTCACCCCGCGTTTGGGGACATCATTTCAGGTTAGGTTGAGCCTGGAGGAGTGGAGCATGA
The DNA here is from genome assembly GCA_032173675.1 of Gastrolobium villosum. Lineage (NCBI taxonomy): Eukaryota > Viridiplantae > Streptophyta > Magnoliopsida > Fabales > Fabaceae > Gastrolobium > Gastrolobium villosum. The sequence goes on along the minus strand of JAVKPL010013787.1, from coordinate 16,747 downwards.
GGTGTATATGGGAGGCATCACATGTTAGAGGATTCAGTTGGACATACTTAGCATAGGAATTTATGTTTTGAATTGATGCCATGAACTGGTGCATGTTGAGAATGCCATGCATTTGAATATGTATATTCTCTGTGAGCATGGGATCTGTCCATAGTCACCTATGATGTATTGGAAGTATGTGAATGTAATGTAAAGGGCTTTAAGCCTAACTTATGAATTGATTATTTGTATGGTTAATAAGAGCGTGAAATAGAACTTTGGTGATTGAAACATAATGAATATTATACATGTATCTGGACTGTGATGGTTTGTAAGTGCCCCAAGGCGTTGTTGGTCCTTGTGTGTGCCACCCATTGGATTTAATATACCTTATGTATTTAGGTTGCATTGGCAAATTGAGGATTGTTGTAAAAACAAAGGGAATTCTGGCCAATTTTTGGGAAATTGACATGTTTTTAGCAAACTTTGGGAGAACGTATCTCCCTCCACTGTGGTCCAATAAGGTTGGGCCTTAACCATTTTGAAGGTGGAGTTACCCTTAATGTTGTGTCAAAATTTGGGGTTAATCGGAGTTAGAAATGGGGCGGTAGAAGTTCGGGAACTCAGCCCCTGGTGTGGCCCCTGCCCAAGTGTAGGAGGCTGATGGTGAAAATGAGACAGTGGAGTGGCGCCACCTGGCGCCACTGCGGCGCCTATTGGCACCATGGATCAGGAAGAAGCACGAAATGGGCAAAATAAGGCAGTGTTGTGGCGTTGGTTGACGCCATAATGGCGCCACCTGGTGCCAGTCTTCAAGAAATGTTGTGGCACTGGTTGGCGCCAGTCTGTAGTAAATTTTACGTTTTGTGCGTATTCAGGTGCCTGGTCATCTGAGTGGGGGTAGTTTTGGATAGGTAGTAAATGTAAAAAAAAGATGGCAATATAAGGGGTTTATGGGAACCTTGTGAGTTTAATAATAAGTGAAATACATTATGTCAGTAGATGAAATAAGTCTTCCGCAATGTGTCACTGTTACGGTCACAGCTTTTAGTTATTACGCTTAAACGATTTTGAATGTTGCGTAATGAATGAAAAAAGTTTACCCGTATTTTATAAATGAACTGCTGTGATTGTAACTGCGCTTAATATCATAATTAATGATAACAACACCGGTGAACAACGGGCTGTTACACATAGCGAGTTTGACACGTGTCAAAAAACTGACAACTAAGACGCCATGCTGCCTAGCGTTTTATGCCATATGACAAACTGTGACAAAAGCTGTCTGCCACATAATCTCGTTGCACTGCGTAGCGACTTAAGTTGCCATCAACCTATTGCCACGTGTGCACAGCTAACTCGCCAGTTGTTGTAACGAGTTAGGTGATGTGGCATTTTGGGAAAATCATATAATTATGCAAAAATCCCCAATTACTAATTATGCAGGTACGAGTTATTATAAGTGACTTATAACATGCTTAGTGGCTTGGAATATAGTTAGTGACTTGGGTTAAGATTTGCGGCTTATGGCATTTTTAGAGACTTATAATATGTGCATAGTGATTTTATTCATATATACTTAATAAATTTTATTATGCTCAATGATTTTACCTTCAAAATAATATATTTTGTTTTGATTTAATATATTTTCAATCTTGTATTAGACATCAAAAATATTTTTAATTAAATAAATTATAAAAATATGTTTGTAAATTTTTAAAGTCTTTTTATGTGAATCAGACAATAGAAAATCACTCACCCAATATTTTTACTCTCATTGACATCTTAAACTTGTGAGGCAAAAATAGAGATTTTGTATGGATTCTTGAAGGATATTTTGGAGTGGAAAGCTTTTGAAAAAGAGTGAGTTGAAGTCAATGTTATAATCTCTGATACCCGGACATGCCTTTTTTTGTAAAAGTTGTGTGTCGGACACATGTCGGACATCGACACGCTCCGGCACGTGGTCAACATTTTGGGACACGTGATCAACTCTCCGACACGTCTTTTTGACACACAGTCAATGCTCCGACACGCATCCGACATGTTTTTTTGTTAGTCTTAATTTTATTTTATTAACTAAATATAATAAATTAAATTTTTCCTGTTATGAAATTTGACATAAAAAATTAATAAGGTACAAAAAATTATTTTTGTTTATATTTATTTTATGAAATTTGAACATTTAATTGGTTATATGACTTATTATGGATTATTATATGTATTAAATATAATTTATATTATATATTAAAATATTATTTAATATCAAACGTGTCTCTGCGTGTCGAAATATGACATTTTTTATAATTAACTTGTCGGCGTGTCGTGTCGTGTGGTGTCCCGTGTTAGTGTCGGTAAAACATAGGTTATAATGTTATATAAACCGGACCGACCCAACCGGGTCGATGCAGAATTTGGTGAAACGGTCATGTAATTGATCCGGTTTTCATATTGGATCGGCCATGTTATAGAATCGGTGCGGCCCGGCTGGAATTCATACAAACCGGTGACCCGATCCGATCAACCAGTTACCCAGCCTGATTCATAAAAAAAGTAAAAAAATAAAACTGATTTATTCTCATCAATTAATATCTTTGTTTTTTTCACTCTCACACAAATAATTTGTTTTCTTTTGAAATATTTGAGTGATCTATAGCTTATTAACTTACATAGATTATGTACCTACAACACTAATATTATCTTGGTTATGCAATATGCAAGTAATGTTGATTAGATTTATAGTCAGAGATATAGTCTATAAAACCAGAAACACTAGTAACACAACTATTAAACGTTTGATCGATCGTTTTTTGACAATGATACGAAATTTGTTGTTTTTCATATTAAAATATTTAAAAAATTTATCATTTTCTTATATGTATTTAAGTATATTTATATTTTTTTAATATAAATTATAAATTTACATATACTTACCGGATCATGCGGTTAAACTAGTGATCTACTGGTTGAACTAATGACTCAGTATCTCGACCGGGTTAATAATCGAACTGAATTTAATAACATTGGTTGAAGTACAATACTTTCTCTCTTTTATTAGTTTTTAATTAAGAACCTTTTATTTGTTTTTAATCAAGAAAGGAACCTTTCTCATTAGAGAGAAGAGTGTAAGATTTAATTATTGAGTAAATCTATTGGCAAGTATATGGTGAGTTACTCCATTAACTCAGTTACTCGAGTACTACAATCTTGGAATAAATTAATATATAATTTTGAAATGAGGGAAAAATGATAATTTAATTTTAAAATAGGAATAAAAGGGTTAATCATCTCATGAACCTAGATAAAGTTAATATATATATATATATATATATATATATGGGATTTATTAATCTTATGTTACATAAAGAAAAATTTATCTCCTACACACATAAATTCAAGATGGGTCTCACCCTACTTTTTCTCTCTCTTTCCTTAAAAGTGGACCCCACCTATATAAATGAGTCAGTAGGAGATAACAATTATCTCCTACTACATGAGACAACTATTACCTATAGGTGGCAATATGAGTTGAACCTGACGGGTCAACCCGCCAACCCACCAAAACGGGGCGGGTTGGGTTACATATTTCAACCCACTAACCTGCCTCAACCCGCCCCGTTGGGTTGTGGGTTAAAATAGGTTGGCGGCGGATTGGCCCGCCGGGTCAAATTTTTTATATTTTTTTACTATTAGGTAGTATTTTATTTATTTTTAAGCTTTTGTGATATCTTATTTTTTGTTATCTTAGTACTCTCTAGAGAAAATATAGAAGAAAAGCTTTATTTATGACAAAGGTAATTTATGTTTGGAGATTAAAACAAGTTTGTAAAGAATATATAATTAAATATTAGCATACATTTAGACTTAAGATTAGAAAAAAACTAAGGGGAATGTGATATGAAAATAAGTAATATTATAATATTTATAAAATATAATTTATTTTTTATTTTTAATTATTTTTATTATTAAGCGGGTTGACCCGCCAACCCACCATAAAACGGGGCTGGTTTGGATTTTCAACCCAAATTCAAGTGGCGGGGCGGGGCTGGTCGGGTGGGCCAACCGTTTTGCCTCCCCTACTATTACCCTATATAAATATATATATATATATATATATATATATACACACACATATATATCAATGTTATTAAAACCGGCCCGGTCATTGACCCAGTCGAGATACTAGGTCACTAGGTTACTGGTTCAACTAGTGGGTCACTCGTTCAACCGCACGACCCGATAATTATATGTAATTTTATAATTTATATTAAAAAATTATAAAAGTACTCAAATATCTAAAAAAATGATAAATATTTCAAATATTTTAATATAAAAAATAATAAATCACATATTATTATCTAATAAATGATCAAACAAAAATATAATGATCGTGATACGAGGCTTTAAGTTCAGAAAATGACATCTCTAACTATAAATCAAATCAAAACTTTCTGCATAGTGCATGTAACAGCCTGTTGTTCACTGGTGTTGTTATCATTAATTATGATATTAAGCGCAGTTACAATCACAGCGGTTCATTTATAAAATACGGTTAAACTTTTTCCTTTTTAACATCATTTTCTCCAATAAAATAACTGTGATCATAACCCAACACTTTATGCGGAATGATTAATACCAAAGCCTAATACCATACACTCTTTTGTTTAAAGGTTGTCAAGTGGTTCCCATAAACCAACAAGGCTAAAACTCGTTTTATCCATTTTCATCACTAAATGTCGTAACCATTTTATTTAATCCAACAATTTTAACCTATCAAATGCTTCTCATTTCTTAGTATGTTATAGATTTCTTCGTTAGCTACAAGTGGGTTCAAACCGCGCTCAATTTGGAGCTCCGTAGCTCAAGTTATGCTAAATTTACTCAACATAAATTTATGCTGAAAATAGGCAGTGCACGTTAAAACGCGGTACCGGGCGCTAAAGCGCCCAACAGCAGAGAATTTGAGCTTCATAGGTGCGGCAGGGCGCTAAAACGTCCTACTTGGGCGTTTTAGCGCCGAGTAACAGAGAATTTTGGTCGACACAGTGTAACAGGGCGATAAAACGTCCCCCATTGGGCGTTTTAGCGCCGGACAACAGAGAGCTGCAGTAGCCCTAATAAGAGCAGGGTGCTAAAACGATCACCTGGGCATTTTAGCGCCCAAACAGGGCAATCCCAATTCCTTTAGACTTCATGTATCTTTCATTGGGAATCAATCCTACACCTTTTACAACCTATTTGACAACATTATCACATCTATACCTCATCACTTAACTCTAGCACACCTTGGCCTCTCATCATACATGAGACGAAAATTCGGCAGCACCTCCTTTGTATTTCCAATACTTCCCAATTTTGTCAATAGACTCAAGATCACAAGGTATATAAATTCAAATGGGTGGCACACACAAGGACCAACAATGCCTTGGGGCACTAACAATGCCTTAGGGCACTTACAACCCATCACAGTTTATCTTACATATACACTACTTCTTAGGTTTCAATCATTAAGTTCAATTGCATGCATTGGTTAATAATACATAAAACCAATTCTAAAGTAAGCCTAAAAACTCATCCATCATATTATACATGCCTTAATACAACATAGGTGGCCATGGACAAATCCCATGCTCACCCCAAAATGTACATATAATCATAGGCGTCATTATGCATCAAGTTTGAATAACATAACATATATTCATGAATATACAAATGCATGCCAGTATCCAATGCAACAAGTTCATGATCTAGGTGTGTCCATTTGAATCCTCTAACATGTTATGCCCTCAATATGCACCACATGCTCCACTCCTCCAGGCTCAGCCTAACCTGAAATGATGTCCCCAAACGCGGGGTGAGATATACAAATATATCTCAGTAAACCAAGGATACTAGAGGATCGCTCCACCCCATGGCTCACTCAATGTGCAACATATAACAAAGTATGACATGCATGACATACAATATCACAACAACTGGGCACAATCCAAAAACATCCACAGTTGGTTACGTTCAAGGACCCCATCGTATAACTCCCGGAATCTTCCTAGTGCCTCTCCCATGGTTGAGACGACTCCATGGCAAAACCCAACTGGAACTCCTCATGAGCCCTATCCAGCAGAAGTCCCACATTTGGATCATCCTGGTACCGCTCCCTGAGTCGGCCCTGTAACAGCCCGTGTTAACCCGGATTGTTAACATACTATCGTATTAAGCCACACTTAATTAAAATGCGGAATAACTTTTTCTTTAATTCATTTATGACGTCATTAACCTTAACCAACTTGATTACTTAATCAATTTCATAAAATACTGCCTGTATGTAAATTGCAAGACAACTAACTGAATACCTCATATATAAATATAATGTGAGTATCTAAAGTCACAGGACTACAACACATAGTCTGGACTATAAATCCTGATACTTTAATACAACTTTAACTAAGAAGACAACAACAAGTCTATGTGGCACGGACAAACCCCATGCTCACCAAATAAGGCACAATGCCCAACAATAGTCTCAACATAGTAATAACGAAAAACATAAACAGCAGTCAATAACCAGCATCCAATGTCAGCATAACACAGATATGTCTAACTCAACTCTGGCCTCCTGCCACCTGAGCCCTCAACATTACCTGATCCTGAAATAAGCGTCCCCAAAGGTGGGGTGAGATCTCTAAACAAGAAATCTCAGTAAGACAAGGGGTCCTCAAGGATCTTCCACCCCAAGCTCACTTACATGTGCAATATAAGTTCAAAAAGCAGTATTTCCAATATTAGTTCCAAAACTATGCAGTGCAACGGATATTCGTGCCATGTGTGTTTATACTATCTACTGGCCAGAGAAATGTAGGAATATGTCTAAACCCACATGAGTACAAGGAACACCGCTTGCACCTCACCCACAGCCTCACCTTATCGTATGTACTACATACTCAGGCTTACCGTAAAGGTGGACACCACATGCATATCATAAAGGCACATTGCATAAAATAGCTCAACAGCATTTCCAAATATCAAAAGCATGTAACACAGCATGCATAAACCACATCCCCATGGGACATGGTGGAACCACAAAATGGCTAAACCGAGGACACGAAAGCTTACCTTGCAAGCTAGCTATCCAAGTCAAGAGTCCAACCACTCTCAAGTCCAAACACAGCAGTATCATAATCTGTTATGGACCAATAATATATCATTAATTATGCATCACAAGCATACAACTTAAAGACTACGCCTTTCCTTTACGTTTTACGTCTTAAGGCTTCCAACAAAGCCATAAGCCCTTAATCATGTGATTCTGACTTAGTTCCTTAATTACAGAAGTTCAACTTCCTTAATCTAGGATCCACAAACCCCCAATAGCCTACTGTTCACACAGCACAGCTACTGTTCTGCGAAATCCCAGAATATCCGGATATTACAAGGGACATATCCGGATATGCAATATCCAGATATCACACTGACCATATCCGGATATACCATATCCGGATATCCAGATCCCATATCCGGATATGAATATCCGGATATCGATATCCGGATATCTGTTCGACAAATATCCGGATATCTCACGACCGAATGCAGTTTCTGCATTTCGTGAATATCCAATCCAAAGGTCCAACTTTTAACACTTGTACACGACCAAGGATCCATATGTAAGCATATACAAGTTCTCTTAAGTGTTGGTTGCTTCATTTTACCCATTAACATGCCAAGACCTCATCTTTAAAGCATAAAACACAAGCTCAAGGTTGGTATAACTTACCAAAGCTTAAAATAGAGCAACAATGGCTCTTGGAGCTCACAAATAGACCTTCCAAGTTCTGACTTTGGTCCAGAACGAAAATGGACTACCAAGGTTGGTTCTTTCTCCACAAAGGTAGCTTCTTGGGCCTTAGAATGCCATGATCATGCCTTCCACTATCCTCACACAAAGAACTCAGCCCCAACACCAACACACACAGTAGCTGGACACTCTCCAAAGGTCACTCCTCCCTCTCACCAAGCACAAGCACACTCACACTAGATGTTAAGGAGAAGAATGGTGAAGGAGAAGGAAATGGAACAGTTACCACCATTCAGCCACCCAAGGGAGTCACGTAGAGGCTGGAGATTTGTCTAGGGTTTTGTGCAAATTGCACATATATAGCCACTTAAGTCATGACACACAGTATTATCCTTAATAGCAACGCAAAAGATCTTGATCCCAAACTTTGGAATCTAAACCTACTCATTTTTCTAAGATTTTTCATATTTTTATTTTATTTTTCGGAGCACCTTTCCGGTACGCGCTTTTCCATAGCCAGTATCAGTTCTGGCATCAGATCACCTTATTTTGACTTGAATTTACAAGTCCTACATAATATTCTAGTAATTAACATGCACTCGTTATAATTTTTCGGGATACTTTTCCGGTACGCATTTATACCGGGTAGCAGAACCGGTATCTGCACTTTTCTTCCGAAAAGCGACTTTCAGCATTCTTACCCACTAATTATAATTATTAAAGCCTCATAATAATTATTAGGGTCAATTATGAAATTATTTTCTAATTATCATAATTAATTCATTAATTACCTTAATTAGCGGTGCGGGTTCTTACATTCACCCCACCTTTTTAAGGATTTTGTCCTCAAAATCAGAAACATACCTGTCTCGAAAGTCGGGATACTGCCGGAGAAGCTCGTCCTCTCGCTCCCATGTGCACTCCTCGGGACTACGCCCAGTCCACTGCACCTTGACCATCGGAATAGTCTTGCTTCTAAGCTGCTTCTCGCCTCGATCGAGAATATTGAGTGGTCCGACGGGAGTCTTTAAGTTCTCCCAAACCTCCACATCATCCGGTTGCACCACGTGCGAAGGATCTGCTATGTACCTCCGAAGCTGAGACACGTGAAACACGTCGTGGATGTTGGCTAAATTCGGAGGTAAGGCAAGTCGATAGGCAACAGGTCCTACTCTACCAAGGATCTGGTAGGGCCCAATAAACCGCGGGCTCAACTTCCTCACTCCGAGTGCCCGTCCAACACCGGTGACAGGTGAAAGTCTCACAAACACGTGCTCACCCTCACTGAACTCCAGTGGACGATGCTTGACATTGTAGTAGCTCTTTTGGCGATTCTGCGCCTGCTTCAACTTTTCCCTGATCATCTGAATCTGCTGGGTAGTATCTTGGACAAAGTCCAAGCCAAATAGCTCTTTGTCTCCAACCTCAGACCAGCAAGTAGGAGTCCGACACCTCCTACCATACAGCGCCTTGTAGGGTGCCATGCCCAGACTAGCATGAAAACTGTTGTTATACGAAAATTCCACCAACGGAAGGTACCTATCCCATGCTGAACCCTGCTCCAACGTGCAAGCCCTCAACATGTCCTGCAATGTCTGGATGGTTCGCTCAGTCTGTCCGTCAGTCTGAGGGTGATAGGCGGTACTCAATCTCAGCTGTGTACCAAAAGCCTCCTGCAGCGCCTCCCAGAACCGAGATGTGAACTTCGGGTCCCTATCACTGATGATACTCTCGGCCACCCCGTGAAGCCTCACAATCTTGCGGACATATAGCTTGGCCAACTGCTCTGTAGTGAAGCTCACCTTCACTGGAAGAAAATGGGCAGACTTGGTCAATCTGTCCACAATGACCCAGATAGAGTCACAACCAGCCTGAGTCTTAGGCAATCCCACCACGAAGTCCATGGAAATACTCTCCCACTTCCACTATGGAATCTCCAGAGGTTGAAGCTTACCAGAGGGTTTCTGATGCTCAATCTTAACTTTCTGACAAATAAGGCACTTGGACACGTAGACCGCTATGTCCTTCTTCATGACCGGCCACCAAAAATTTCTTTTTAAGTCCTGGTACATTTTTGTAGCACCAGGGTGGATAGTAAACTGGCCCTTATGAGCCTCTGCCATAACCTCCTCAGTCAATGGCCTCGAGGGATAACAACCCTTTTCTGAAACAGCAGCAAACCATCCTCGCTCCAAGACACACCGTCCTGGTTCTTCACATAATCTAGGCACTCTCTTTGCACTTGCGCCTCTTTAATCTTTTCCATCAGCTCATTAATCACTTTTGCTGTTTCCAACTCAAGCAGTGCGCCCCCAAACAAGGAGTTCACTCTCAAGTCTCTGAACTTTTCAATCACCTCATAGTCGCTCATCATCAAGCTGGATAAGTTCACGAATTTCCGACTCAAAGCATCGGCTACCACATTGGCCTTGCCAGGATGATACCTCAACTCAAAGTCGTAGTCCTTCAAGAACTCCATCCATCTCCGCTGTCTCATGTTCAACTCTTTCTGGTCAAACAGATATTTCAGACTCTCGTGGTCACTGAATACAGCAAACTTCATGCAAAACAGGTAATGCCTCCAAATCTTGAAAGCAAAAACAATAGCTGCCAACTCCAAGTCGTGAGTCGGGTAGTTCTCCTCATGAGGTTTCAATTGTCTTGAAGCATAAGCAACCGTTTTTCCTTTCTGCATCAACACACAGCCTAGCCCCTTACCAGAGGCATCACAATAAAGCTCAAACTGCTCCGCAGTATCAGGTAGGACTCACACAGGAGCAGTAGTCAGTCTCTCCTTCAACTCCTGGAAACACTCCTCACATTCATGTGTCCACACGAATGGAGTCTCCTTTCAGGTAAGGCGAGTCATCGGTAGCACCATCTTGGAGAATCCCTCTATGAACCTCCTGTAATACTCTGCCAAACCCAAGAAGCTTCTCACTTCTGTAACCGTCTTGGGCCTCTCCCAATCCATCACGGCCTCAATCTTGTTAGGATCAACTGCAACTCCATCAGCGGAAATCACATGACCCAAAAATTTCACCGCCTTGAGCCAAAACTCACATTTTGACGGCTTAGCATATAGCCTTTTCTCTTTCAACACTTGCAACACAATCTTCAAGTGCTCAGTATGCTCCTCCTCTGTCTTGGAGTAAATCAAAATGTCATCAATGAAGACGATCACAAACTGATCCAGGTACAGTTGGAAGATCCTGTTCATGTAGTCCATGAACACTGCGGGTGCATTGGTGAGTCCAAACGGGATCACCAAGTACTCATAATGCCCGTAACTCGAGCGAAACGTTGTCTTTGGGACATCCTCAGGCTTAACTCGTATCTGATGGTATCCGGACCGAAGATCAATATTTGAATATACGCAAGCACCCCTGAGCTGATCCAGCAAATCATCAATGTGTGGAAGGGGATACTTGTTCTTGATTGTCACCTTGTTCAACTGTCTGTAGTCGGTGCCCAATCGCATAGTCCCATCTTTCTTTTTCACCAAAAATGACCGGTGCTCCCCAAGGAGACACACTCGGCCGAATGAAATCTTTCGCTGAAAGCTCCTCAATATGCTTCTTCAGCTCTGCCAACTCCGGTGGCGACATCCGGTATGGAGCCAACGAAATAGGCCCCACACCAGGCAATAAATCAATGGAGAACTCTATCTCCTTCTGCGGTGGAAACTCAGGAATCTCCTCGGGAAACACCTCGAGGAATTCCCTCACCACAGGAATGCCAGTGAGATCCTCCTGTGTCCCACTCACCAAACCTCCCAACATGACATAGCCAAATGCCCCTGCTCTCAAGGCCCTCCTCGCCTGCAGGACTGAAATGACCGGTGAGGAACTGGCTGTGGACCCACCCGGAGACATCACCACTCTCTTGGCACAACAATCAATCAATGCACAGTTTCTGGACAGCCAATCCATGCCCAGAATAATCTCCAAGTTGGCCATCGGCAATCCTATCAGATCTACCGAGAAGTCACGGCCATCCCACTGAAATTCTACATCGCGATGGACAATGGAGGTCAAACATTTTTCTCCAGTGGCGGTGGTCACCCGCATCGGTGGAGAAAGCACATCACTGGGCAACTCAAGCCCCACAGCAATAGGGGTAGCAACAAATGAATGCGTTGCCCCGGAATCAAATAATACATCAACAGCTGAACCACCAATGGTAACAGTACCTCTGATCAGGTTCGGAGCTCTGTCCGACTGCTGACGATCAAGGGTGTACACACGCCCAGTAGTAGGTGGCACTGCTGGTGCCCCAGTAGGAACCATCTGCAATGGCACTGCCTGCACTGCAGCAACTCTCACCGTCGGGCAATCTCTCGAGTAGTGGCCCTCCTTGCCACACTGGAAGCATATCAACTGGCCTGTAGCACATGGCCCAAAATGTGACTTCCCGCATCCCGAGCATCTGGGAGCAGGAGGTCTTGTTGTGTTCCCCTGTGCAGAAGTCTTCTTGAACTGATTTGGCATTTGCTTAGCCGCCAACTATTTTCCCTTGCCCTTGTTCCCAAACTTCCTGTCTCTCCAGGAAGCGGAACCACCAGTACCCTGTGGCACCTCAATCTTGGCCTTCTTGGCCAGGCTCGCTCTGCAGAAGTCCTCAATATCACGGTACTGCTGTACCAAGGCCCCGAAGTCTCTCGAAGCAGAACCAGCAAGGTGTCCAGCAATGTCCTCATTAAGTCCCCTCCGGAACTTAGCAGCTAAAAAGATGGGGGTCGGCCTCGCCATGCGAAAATGAGCAAACTTGACCTCCTCATTAAACTTGGCCAGGTACTCGTCAACAGACAACGAGCTCTGCACCAACCGGTCAAACTCTCCCTGCTTCCTCTCCTGAGCGTCATAAGGGAAGTACCGACCAAGGAAGCAATCCTCAAAGAATGGCCACGTCATCACGTGCCCCTGCATCTCGAACACCTGAGAGGTGTTCGTCCACCACTCGTGGGCATCGCCCTCCAGCATGTACGTGGCGAACATCAGCTTCTGCGGGTCTGAACACTGCATCACCCTGAATATCTTGTCCAGGGCCTGGAGCCATCTAGCAGCAGCAATGGGGTCGTAGGACCCTCAAACGTAGGTGGCTTATGCTTGCGGAAAGCATTCAGCCGGCGATCGATCTCGTCTCGATCCTCAGCAAAAATGGGAACGGCCTGCATAGCCCCCGTCAAGTGGCTACCCTCACCCATATGACTCTGGGTGTCCTCCTGTTGACTAGGTGGAGGTGGAGGCGGTGGCGGTGGTGGTGGTGGAGGTGGTGGAGGACACTGGCCAGCAGCAGGGCCAGCCCTCATCTCCTCCAACATGACCATCATCAAAGTCATGTTAGCCTTCCGGTTCTCCTCCAGAACCTCTGCGGTGGTTCGCCTGTTCGCCTCTCTGATGGCGTCCAACATCGCCTGGTTTGCCAACCTCGTGGCCTCCTGGTCGGCTAGTCGGGCCGCCTGCATCTCAGCTAATGCAGCCAGGATAGGATCCGGTTGATCCTCGCTCGTACTCGGGTTCTTCCTTGGTGGCACCATGACTCTGCCGAAGTTACACAAAGAATGAGTTGATCAGGCCCACGCCATGTGGTCACATATGCATTATCATAATACACACCAATCAGAGAGAACACAAAGTAGACACACAACGAAACATCCTAAGTTATTGCAATACATACAGGCTTTTCCCTAGAAAGTGCTCTGATACCATAAAATGTAACAGCCCGTGTTAACCCGGATTGTTAACATACTATCGTATTAAGCCACACTTAATTAAAATGTGGAATAACTTTTTCTTTAATTCATTTATGACGTCATTAACCTTAACCAACTTGATTACTTAATCAATTTCATAAAGTACTGCCTGTATGTAAATTGCAAGACAACGAACTGAATACCTCATATATAAATATAATGTGAGTATCTAAAGTCACAGGACTACAACACATAGTCTGGACTATAAATCCTGATACTTTAATACAACTTTAACTAAGAAGACAATAACAAGTCTATGTGGCATGGACAAACCTCATGCTCACCAAATAAGGCACAATGCCCAACAATAGTCTCAACATAGTAATAATGAAAAACAAAAACAGCAGTCAATAACCAGCATCCAATGTCAGCATAACACAGATATGTCTAACTCAACTCTGGCCTCCTGCCACCTGAGCCCTCAACATTACCTGATCCTGAAATAAGCATCCCCAAACGTGGGTGAGATCTCTAAACAAGAAATCTTAGTAAGACAAGGGGTCCTCAAGGATCTTCCACCCCAAGCTCAGTTACATGTGCAATATAAGTTCAAAAAGCAGTATTTCCAATATTAGTCCCAAAACTATGCAGTGCAACAGATATTCGTGCCATGTGTGTTTATACCATCTACTGGCCAGAGAAATGTAGGAATATGTCTAAACCCACATGAGAACAAGGAACACCGCTTGCACCTCACCCACAGCCTCACCTTATCTATGTACTACATACTCAGGCTTACCGTAAAGGTGGACACCACATGCATATCATAAAGGCACATTGCATAAAATAGCTCAACAGCATTTCCAAATATCAAAAGCATGTAACACAGCATGCATAAACCACATCCCCATGGGACATGGTGGAACCACAACATGGCTGAACCGAGGACACGAAAGCTTACCTTGCAAGCTAGCTATCCAAGTCAAGAGTCTAACCACTCTCAAGTCCAAACACAGCAGTATCAAAATCTGTTATGGACCAATAATATATCATTAATTATGCATCACAAGCATACAACTTAAAGACTACGCCTTTCCTTTACGTTTTACGTCTTAAGGCTTCCAACAAAGCCATAAGCCCTTAATCATGTAATTCTGACTTAGTTCCTTAATTACAGAAGTTCAACTTCCTTAATCTAGGGTCCACAAACCCCCAATAGCCTACTGTTCACACAGCACAGCTACTGTTATGCGAAATCCCAGAATATCCGGATATTACAAGGGACATATCCGGATATGCAATATCCGGATATCACACTGGCCATATCCGGATATACCATATCTGGATATCCAGATCCCATATCCGGATACCATATCCGGATATCGATATCCGGATATCGATATCCGGATATCTGTTCGAGAAATATCCGGATATCTATTCGACAAATATCCGGATATCTCACGACAGAATGCAGTTTTCTGCATTTCGTGAATATCCAGTCCAAAGGTCCAACTTTTAACACTTGTACACGACCAAGGATCCATATTTAAGCATATACAAGTTCTCTTAAGTGTTGGTTGCTTCATTTTACCCATTAACATGCCAAGACCTCATCTTTAAAGCATAAAACACAAGCTCAAGGTTGGTATAATTTACCAAAGCTTAAAACAGAGCAACAATGGCTCTTGGAGCTCACAAATAGACCTTCCAAGTTCTGACTTTGGTCCATAACGAAAATGGACTACCAAGGTTGGTTATTTCTCCACAAAGGTAGCTTCTTGGGCCTTAGAATGCCATGATCATGCCTTCCACTATCCTCACACAAAGAACTCAGCCCCAACACCAACACACACAGTAGCTGGACACTCTCCAAAGGTCACTCCTCCCTCTCACCAAGCACAAGCACACTCACACTAGATGTTAAGGAGAAGAATGGTGAAGGGAATGGTCTCAAACTCAAGAAATGGTGAAGGAGAAGGCAATGGAACAGTAACCACCATTCAGCCACCCAAGGGAGTCACGTAGAGGCTGGAGATTTGTCTAGGGTTTTGTGCAAAATGCACATATATAGCCACTTAAGTCATGACGCGCAGTATTAGCCTTAATAGCAACGCAAAAGATCTTGATCCCAAACTTTGGAATCTAAACCTACTCATTTTTTTAAGATTTTTCATATTTTTATTTTATTTTTTGGAGCACCTTTCCGGTACGCGCTTTTCCATAGCCAGTATCAGTTCTGGCATCAGATCACCTTATTTTGACTTGAAACTTGTTTTACAAGTCCTACATAATATTCTAGTAATTATCATGCACTCGTTATAATTTTCTAGGATACTTTCCAGTACGCATTTATACCGGGTAGCAGAACCGGTATCTGCACTTTTCTTCCGAAAAGCGACTTTCAACATTCTTACCCACTAATTATAATTATTAAAGCCTCATAATAATTATTAGGGTCAATTATGAAATTATTTCCTAATTATCATAATTAATTCATTAATTACCTTAATTAGCGGTGCGGGTTCTTACAGGCCCCACGGCAAAACCCGACCGGAATCCCCAGCGGAATATCCAGCGGAAGTCCAACGTTTGGATTATCCTGGTACCGCTCCCAGAGTCGGTCCCATGGCAAAACCCGACTGGAATCCCCAATGGAATTATCCAGCGGAAGTCCAAACCAACACACATCTACTGGCCAGAGGTCAAACAATTTACACACAACATGCTCCAAGCATGTCACACAATCAAGCAATAATGCATGAACATACATATTCATACAATGTTCAACAACACAAATTCCAACCACAACCTTCCACTAGGCGTGGTGGAGCACACAAGGGACTAAACCCGAGTTCCAAAGGTTTACCTCAACTCCGAGCCAATGCTCCATACGTAAGCTCCAAGCTTAATCCGCTTCCATAGCGACAAGATAAGCAACCTATATGATCAACAACATGATCAGCAATCAATTTCCATGCCAACCACTCATTTACACAATTCGTCATCAATTAGATTCACTTAGGCCCAATGGCACACAACCAATAATCATAAACAATGTCTCACCTCATATTTCTCTAAAATTGCACCATGGATCGAATTTCACAAGAGAACACACCACAAGGTTCTCAATCCAATTCACACTTACACTCATCATATAATCATATTATTCAATCATACAATTATTTCACAACTCAATTACCCAATCTTATCATCATGCTATTTCACAAATCACAATATCCACTCCAATTTTCACTAAGTTATAATTTTCCCAATCACAATAATTT
>JAVKPL010013786.1:0-76550 GCA_032173675.1 Gastrolobium villosum | reverse complement strand
ATCATTACAATGTTTTGGAACCATTCATAAATTGAGGGGGAGTATGATATAAATTATTAGAATATTTGTGATACTAGCCCTATCTCAATTTTAAGTTTGTCATCATCAAAAAGGGGGAGATTGTAGATACAAGGTATGTTTTGATGATAACAAAATGACAACAACAAAAAGAGAAGAGCTTTGGTCAAGAGCAAAAAGCATTAACCGTATGTGGATATTGAAGATGTATGATGTAGACACACAAGAAGAGTAATGTTATATCAAAGTGGCAAGATCATTGGATCAAGAGTAACAAGGAATAATTAGAAGAGCAACACCAAGATCAAAGATAACTAACCATGATGAAAAATGATCAAAACCAACAAAGTGTCAAGCATTGTCATATCCAACAAGTCAAAGCATCAAGTTCAAGAAAAGATCCAAGACACAAGACATAAAGCTAAGTCTAAAATCATATTTGGAATATATATTTAGGACTTAGAATATATGTGAGGGTATATGGTAGATTGCATTGCATGAGTTCAAAGTTTTTCTCAAGGTAAACGTGTTTTTTCAAATTGCATAATCATAATCTTTATATACTTGAAATAAATTTGAGAAATCCAAGGAAAAGATCTTTGACATATTTTACAACTTCAAAACATATTTATCAAGTCAAGATCTTTCACAAAAAGTGGTTGGAAGCAAGCTAGAACACATTTGAACCTAAAATTTGTTGCTTAATTTTGCTGCTGTCTTCCATACAATTTTTCGTATCTAAGATGATGGATTTGGATCTTGTGGTCTTCATAAAAGTTGTAGATCTTTCTTTTATCTTTCCAACGAGATCAAGATCACATCAATCCGACAAGTATAACTCAAGTTATGCCCAAAATACGAAACAATGTTCTTACTGTCAATAAAGTATTCGAATACCGGATGCAGTATTCGAATACATGATGAAGTATTCGAATACCATACGAAAAGTATTCGAATACTTGCTGGGAAAAAGGCTTATAACAGTCATAAACGGCTATAAATGAAGTATTCGAATACCACACGAAAAGTATTCGAATACTTACTGGGCAGAATGCATAAAACGGTCATAAACGGCTATAAACGGCTAGTTTTCAATGGAAACACTATAAATACATTTCTTATGACCCTAAAACGTATTGATCACCATTTCTACACATCATAAGGATGATTTGAGAGCTTCTACACTATTATTTGCATATTCTTTCATATCTTTCAATGATCAAACATATTTGAGCTCATATCTTGAAAATCCATATACCCATAGTGCTTCAAGTTGTATATCCACACTTTGAGAGTGTATATTCATTTCCAAATATTTCCCTCCTTGTATTATTGAGTTGAAAGGGTTGTGAGACCCATTGTTTGAGAGGTAGCCAAATACCTAAGTAAATTTGGAGTGAACTGTAAGGTTACCAAGTACCCGTAAACTTGGAGATTGAAAGGTATCCAAGAACCCGAAATCTTGGAAGATTGTAAAGGTTTGTCAAGCACCCGTGAAGCTTGACCATTAGTGAAAGAGTTGATCGAGCGGCTTCAGTCTGGACGTAGGTCACAAGTGGTGGTAACCGAACCAGGATATATTGTGTTAGCAATTCTCTAAACTCTAAGCTCTTTATTTCTAGCACTTTAATTGATTCTTTGATATCTTATATGTGCCAGTATAATTTCTACAATTGTGTTATATTATACATTATGGATTGTCTGAATTACCTTTCCACATATCAAAGTTTGCTTGAAATGATTATTTAGAAACTAGAAGGGGGCTTTTGCGAAAATTTTGTAATACTCAATTCACCCCCCTCTTAAGTATGGAAGCCACATTCCTAACACTTGGGAAATCATTTTATATTTGATATGGATGGATAGACTGAGTGGAGGTATTTTCTATGTAAGGAATATTCTACAACCACTAAAAGGTGGAAGTGAGCAGGAACATTGATGGGTTACTCCACAATATTTAGTATAGGCTTATGTGAGCTATAGCAGACAATGGACTAGAACGGTGATAGGATTTTGTAAGTTATTATTGTATGAAAACAAGATGAGATGGTATGATTAGTGAAAGAGCTAATGTACAACTGAATGTGAAATTATGTGATTAGTGTATGAACTAAGGTGCTATAGAGTGTGAAATTAAGTGAGCAGCAAAAGAACTAACGTAGAATGTGCATAGAGTGTGAAATTAAGAGGTTAGCGAAAGAGTTAATGAGTAATATAAAAATGTAAATGATAAGATTAGCTAATGAGCTGATGTATAATTTTCAGTGTAAGGACTGATAAAAAAAATTATCAGTGCAAGGGCTGAGGTAAAGTATTAGTGCAAGGACGGTTGTGTTTAGAAAATCCCTGTGTGATGGGAATTATATGTGAGAAATATGATACATTATATTAAGAGATGTGAGATGTGTACAGAACTTTGAGAAGAATTCCGAATTCATGGAATAGAGATTATGGTATGAACCATGTTAGGTGACTAGTCAAAGTAAAAGAGTAAATGATCCGTGAGAAGAATAATCAAGGAAGAATTAAGAGACTATACGTATGTGTGATATTGTTATAATACTACTACTACTATGATCATGGGGACAGCCCCATGTGGACATACAAAACATTTTTGCCATTATATACGGGTATGATACAGACACCAAATGGACTGGGTCTATGTGTGATCTGGTGTGTACTGGGTACACATTGGCTGTTATATACAGATATGTTATAAATATAAATTCCTCTGTGCACTGGGTGCATGTCATACGACTTGATAGTATGGATATCTCTATGCGGCTTATGTGCCCGAAGTGTATGGCTATCTCCGTGCGGATTATGTTCCCGTAGACTATTATTATCTTATATGAGTAATATGAGATGAGAAAGTATTCCATATTGATGTGACTGCTAGTATAGTTAAGATGTTATATATAAATGCACAAATAAGAAACATTTGGGGATGCTCCTATCACTGGGGCAGCTGGTGGTATGTTACCTATTACTACATGGATCCTAACTATGGATTCTCTGATCGGTGGGTTATTTAGATCTGGGGCCCTTAGGATAGCAAGAGCTCGAGGGGTTTAACCTGAGGATGTGTTTACCCACTGTATTGGGAGGATTGTGTCGTGTAAAGATCACAAGATGTGGTATCGAATAACTTTAAGTGAGCATAATATATCAAAGGGAATGCAATATGTGAGGCGTCATGAGAAGGAATTTTGAGGTATGAATTCTGAGAACTCGGGAATGTGTATGTGTGTGTACCAAGTGTGGTGACATGGATTGGGTTTCACGAAAATTGTGAAATGGATCGTGGGAGTCTCACCCTTTGTCAAAGGAATAGAAAACTGTTTAGTACTGATGGATTGAGTAGATGTCTTCTAGGAAGGCTTGTGACAATGAGATGTTAAGTTAAAATGGTGGTCTGATGGCCTTTCATAATAAGTTAGTTGTGATGGAATTAGGTGAAAATGTTTAACAAGGATCAGTTACTTAAATTGTGATGATTAAAGAAAGGTTGATAACTCGATGGAGTGACTTAGAGCACGGTATGTGATACATGCTAGGTGGGAGAGATATATCCTTTGGAGATGCACGGTATTGATAAAAATTTTAGAAGATTGTTTAAGGATGAAGGTAGTTCCAGGTGATAGAACGATTATGTTTGGAAATTATCAAGGAGAGGAGACTGATATGTGAGGATTACGATATAGTATTTTAAGTTGGATATCCATGATAAAAATGTCGATAATGAGGAAATAGAGGTATAAATGAATGAAAAATATGTTGAATCTATAATATTGTTATAGAATAATGAGTAAAAACGGTTAGTTGGTAAAAATCTTGGGCATAAGACCTTTGATGCGTAAGTCATTGATGGATTTTGTGTTTAGACTTGGAGATGGCTAGTTTTATAGATAGACGAACAATAAGGGAAAATTATTGATATGATGTTGTAGTTGGAAAATTTCATTAATGGAATTGTGGGTGAAGACCTTGAAATAACTGACAGGGAGTATCAGCTATTGTGAGGATTGTTAGTTTCGTATCACAAAGAGAAAAATATAGTTGTGAGTATCTAAGAAGATGTGAAGACACGTGACAAAGTAAGGTAAAAGTGTATAAATATGAAATTTAATGTGAGTTGGGATTAGTGGGTACTGTAGAGTGCCACTAAGACTAGAAGGTATGTGTCTGTGTGAAAGCCAAGGAAGCAACGAAATGGTAAGATTAGTAACATTAATGGAAAAGACTGGTATAGTGGAGTATGGTTGAAACAATAGTGACAGTGAGAGGAATGGAATACTAAAGAAAGTGGGAGTTCAAAAAATCAGGAAATGGCAGATAAATATACCTGGTGACCGCCTGATGTTGTTGTGTATGACCTTGGGTCAGAAAAATAGATAAAGAGGAAAATGAAGTGAGGTTAAAAAGATAAATCTTATATAATAGCCATACTATTACTTATAAAATTAGTGAAAGTGGCACCGTGACCTATGGAGAAATTAAAATATAGGGAATTAAGAAGTCATATCACCGAAATTGTCAAGTTTTGTGAAGGACTGAGTAATGACGGATACCACAAAAATGAGGTTATGCCTGTGACGAAAGTAAAATTGTAAAGATGCACACCTAATGAGGCTAGTTGAGAGTGGAAAGATTAGATTCTCCGGGTACATCCCGAGTTATGGGATGGTTAGGATGTTAGTTTTGCGGAAAAAATTCTAAAAGGTACGGTGATTATAACACCTGGAAATTCTAAATTATATATATTAAAATATTAAATGAGAATTAAAGGGAAGGATTCGTGAAAATTAGGCCAAATACAAAGAAAGGGAAAAACGGTAATTAGCTAACACGCAACCATAGGAAGATAAAAAAAATTGTGTAGAAGGTCTCAGATGATAAAAATAACACTGGAAATGGATTCAGAACGAAAAATTGAGTGGATAGGCAAGTTTCAGAAAAATCAGTGGATAGTGTTTTTCAAGGGAAAAAATATCGCGGTACGATTGCACAGTAAAACAAGCCGATTGATTTTTGAGCTCTAGGTTTCAAATATGATTTATAAATGGTTTATAGAGTTAGGAAATATGATTTCTGATAATATTTTATGGAATTAAGTCAGTTTGGGGAAGCGTGCCAACGGCACACGCAACAACTTAAGACAGTGTTTTCTCCGAACGACCAGAAAACTCCGGATTCATCTGATCAAGTATAATTAAAGGAAGATGGTTAATGTTAAAAATAAGAGTTTCTAAATAAGTTGTGAATTTTTGGACGTTTAGTGAAAGTCGGATTAATTTCACATCGCGTGAAATGGCGTGGGACCCACCCCACTTAAGTCCACTTAACCACCAAAGCTATTCACTGTCACTTTCACCTCACTTTCTCTCTCTTGAAAACTGACCAGCACCCCCCTCCCTTAGCCATTTTAGGTTTCAACTTTCTTCCTTGATAAATCAACCAGTTCTCAACCAAATCAAGCGATTTTTGTGTTGAAATTTATTGGAAACAACATTCCAAACACATTGGTGATACCCATTACCCTTGAAACCCTCTCTTTGGGGAGATCCAAGCCATTTTCAGCTGTGATTTTTTGGGAAAAAATTGAAGTTCATGGAATCTTTTGGTCTTCCATTGCTTGGATAAGCCTTGGAGGAGTATCAAGCCTTGGTTGTGAGTATGTTTCCACTCCATTTCCATGGTTTGATTGTAGATTTTATTTATGAACCCTAAACCTTTGATTGTTGATGTGTGATGTTAGAGAGCTCAAATGGAAAATGTGTTTTAAATGATAATGCCTTAGAATGATGTGTTTGAGCTAAAAATGCCATGAAAATTTTAGGTGAAAAATATGGATTTTTAACTTAGTGAAATTTTTGGTTGTCATGACTTTGAACTTGGAGAATATGTTAGATTTTTGGTGGTGAGTTGTTGTATGATTATATGTGGATATAATGGTATTGTGTGAAGTGTGGAAGGGTTGAAAAGTGAAGGAAATCCCTTGGTATTACATAGGGCACAATTCGGCCATTTAGAGAGTTTTAGGGATTTGATGTTGTTTGTATTGATTGGATGATGTTTCAAGTGTTAAATAGCATTTAAATGGGTTGTGAGGTGGTTGGAAAGAGAAAGAATCAATAAAAAGTAACAAATGGTGTTAAGGGCCATAAAGAAACATAGAGTGATTATTAAGCAAAACGATGCTTAAAAGACGTAAAACGGAAAAATGACACTTGAATTAGCCTCTTGGCAACCTAAGGATGTTAATAAAATGAGAAAGAAAATTTAAAAAAATAAAATTGAAATTCAGCCTTGTTTGGCCGAACCTTCAAGAGGAAGGGGTGGTTTTTTCGTTTTTCGCATTTTGATAGAATTGTCGTGTACTGACGATTCGTACATGGTTACTGTAGGTTGCCATACATAAATTTGAACCCCGAATCGTGAGTCGGTGGATTACCCTTGGTCCTGGGCCAAGTGGGTTTGAGGTAAGTGGTTGAATCATGCTTGTGTTGTTGTGAATTGCATGCATTCGTATGAGTTTTGAGTAATTGGGAACGTCCTATGTGTAGGCGTTCTGTTGAGTAACAAACTTGGAACCTAAGTTGCGGTGAAGCTAAGTAGAGTAACATATTGAGGTAACCTCTTAGTACTAGGGCTTGTTCCCTTTGTGTGTTCCCCCACAATCGTTGAGGGTGATGGTAGGAAGTGTATATGAGTAGTGTAGAACAGCATGAGCATGCATGTAGCATTTATGAGGGTACTTATCTACCAAGTCTCTGGCCAGTAGACAGTTAGCCTTCAGGCAGTTTCGGACTTCCACTGGATAGGTCTCCGAGAGGGAGTTCCAGTTGACCTAGGGTCGTGGTGTGTGATCCGGATAGGAGCACACTAGGAATGTCTCGGGTGTATGCGGATGGTAGGGGTACCTTGATTGTGGTTCTTGGGACACGCCTTGGATGAGACCCATAGGCTTATATATGCCGAGGACGTCGTGTGGTATTGGTAGCTACCATCCCGCTTCGTCATAGTTTGTATCCCGATATTCCCCAGTTTCTCTAAATCCCTTGCTTTATCCCATTTTGAGTAATGTTGTTTTATATTATTTATATGCATCGAAGTGAGCCATTGGGCGGAGTTTTCTCTAGAACCTCTGGGTTACTGAGATATATTCATATATCTCACCCCGTCTTGGGGACTTTATTTCAAGAGGTAGCAGTGGCAGTGGAGCAGCGGCCAAGAAGCCCGCAGGATGACTAGTGCAGCACTGTTCATATTTTGCATTTTGGTGACCACATGGCCTAGGCTAGACTTAGGACATGAACATCTCATATGTATGTAAGAGGAGTTTCATAGTCATATTTGTTCATATCGTTTTGCCTAAGTCTAGTAGTTTATGTCATTTAAGCTTATGTTTCAATTTGGAATTTAAAGTTGTAATATTTGAAAGTTGTAATATTTGTAAGTTGTAATATTGTATGAGATGTTGTAAGAATACATGGACATTGATGTAAAATGATGGAAGGGCTTTGGGCCTATTTTAGGATAAAGATTATATGCTTATGTTGAGAAGTTGCATGTAAATGGACCTTGTGATTGTAACCACTTAAGGATTTTAAAGTGAGCTATATTGTGTAATAAATATAAACTGAGTTGGGTTGTAAGTGCCCTAAGGAATTGTTGGTCCTTGTGTGTGCCACCCATTGGATTATTAGGTACATTTGAGGTACTAGTGAGCTTATGCAAATTTGTGGATTTTGGGAAAAACAAAGGAAACTCTAGCGAATTTTCTGTAGAATTGGCAGATTTTTGACGAACTTCGGGAGAGCATATCTCCCTCCATAGAGGTCTGATAGGGACGTTACATATGCCATTTTGAAGCTTGAGATGTCCCCTACATTGTGTTAAAATCTTAGAATCTTATGGGATGTACGCAGCCCTGTGGGAACAATTGAAGACGGACTGCCCAGAACGCACCTGTACAGGGGCTGTTTCTGGCAGTTTTTGGAAATTTTATTCCTGCTTCGTTTCTTGGTAAAATTAAGCGTATGATATATCAAATTGAAGATTTGGGTGTGTAGTTTATGTTGTATAAATTTGAGAGCAATTGGATGAGTGGACTTTCTGCAGTAATTCATGGAGTGAGAGACGTTGGGAGCCATTTCGGGGTTGGTTGGTAGTTTTGCTTATCTAACTTCAAACGGCAATAACCGGAACAAATGAGCTCAGAATTGAGGATGTGATGGCTCATTAGAAAGGTAATTAAGTCCCATAAAAGATACTAAAAGATGAGACAAACACGAAGAAATTTGTGAGGAGAGAATTAAATATACCGAACCACGTCGGATAGGTAGAAAACGTAACATTGAGAAATTGGCTAAGTGGGTTTATGGGAACCCCTTAGTGACTTATAATAAGTAAAGTAAGTTATGAAAATAGTTTAAATAAGTATTCTGCAAGATTTTACAGTTATGGTCACAACTTTTAATTATTACGCTTTTTATGATTTTAAATGCTCGCGTAATAATCGGGAAAAGTTTACTCGCATTTTTATTAATGAATTGCTATGATTGTAACTGTGCTTAATATCATAATTAATGTTAACAATACCGGTGTACAATAAACATCAAAAACAATGCTTGCATCCCCTTCTACATCATCTCTCCCTCAAACCGTGAGTCCCCTAAGGAGATAGCAAAACACCAAGAACACTCATTCTCTCCTTCCTAGTCCAGCCGTGTAACTATAAGCAAGGAGGTTGAAGCTCAACATCCTTTCCCCTTCTCTTGTGCGCACCGTCCACTTCGAGTAAGAGAAGGTGAGGTTTTTTTGGCTTCCTTCTTGTTCCCTCCTACTTAGACCGATTTCTGATCAAGCTTTTCCATTTTTCTGGAACATGGTTCTGCCTTGTTGGAGTTGCTCCTTCCCTTGCATGCAGCTGGTTTCAACTTATTGGGACATTGGAGAGTGAAGTTGCTGCCCTCCACTCGAATAGATGACCCTTGGATGCAGCCAAGAAGGTAGAGTCCCAAGCTTTCCTTTCCTTCTCTGTTTCGTTGAACACATGCATACAAGGGAGATCAATATATTTTTGCTTTAACATTCCTTCCTCTTTGTTCAGTTCGATCGCTGCATATGTGCAATGAAGATGTAATTTTAGTTTTTGCTAAATCTTTCTCCTTGCTTCTGTCCATTCAAGCAACCATGGATTTGATGTTTGCCAACCCTATGAACCGTGTAGAGCTTTAAAAAGAGCTCCTTACAATGCCTTAAGACTGCTTTTTTTTAGACCAAATTAATGAATTAGCATTGCATGTTTTGAATTCTGTGAGAACAGCCTTGAAATTGGTACATGAAAGCCGAAATTGATATTTTGTGAACTTGGAAAAATAATCCCTTAATGTTGTTAGACCGGTCCTTGAGTTATAAAAAGTGGTTAAACCTTGTTTGTATTAAATATGTATGTATAGCTTGCTTATGACTTAGCTCATTCAATCGTAAGCCTTATAGAAATGTTATGCAAATAAATTAATTCGATGCATATAGTTTCTGGCCAAAACCGAATCGGTATGTGTAGGCTACTTTGGGACTTTGTTACTTGCTAGCAATTGATAGTGTTTTGTTAAAGGAAAGCATAAGCACCTAGTTGATGAACCAAGCTGTGAGCATGTTAAGAATTCTTTGGGCACCATGTAAAAATCACATTATCATCCTCCTAAGTCGTGTAGAACATGCTATGTAATTAAAAATTTTAAGCTCCTAGGTGTTGGCTGTACAAGTCGAATATGTATGCATAGAACCCTTTGAGTGTTGTCACTTGATAGCCATTGGTAAAGCACCCTTAAGCCAAAAAATTAGCTTAGTTAAGAGCCCTGAAGTCTGATTATTTATCAAGTATTTAGCGAAATGAAAATTCTATGTAACGCACGCGAACAAATAAAACGAAATTCTGATTTGGTATTTGATGAACTAGGTGCTAAGGCCTCTAATTAAAGGGGACTGATTGGTGATGTTTGTATTTAAAAAGGGTTAAAGACTCGAGTAAATGTTCGGTTGATTACCCCTTTGTGACTGTTAATTTAGTACTTGAATTTTTGATTTGTTGCTCTCGTGTTCTGTTCTGATTCTGTTTGAAGGTAATTATAATTTGATTTGGAATAAGAACTGTTGGAATTTCTGTTCGGATATACACTCTGCCTCGTATTCTGTTGTCATAGTTATATATATAAATTATGATTATGATATCTAGTCATACGCATGAACATCATAAAATTGCATTTGGTCATGTGTGTGCGAAGAAAAACATATCATAGCATACAGCATTATGCATTCAAGTTTGGAAACCGTAGTATCTGATAAAAGTAAGCATATGTTTGAGCATGCATCATATAGGCATCCCTCAGGTACCAGGGTATGGGACACTTGGCTTCAGTCCGCATAGGTCAAAGTTGGAATTCCCCTCTGATGGAGCCAAAATGGAATCTCCACTGTGTTAGTTAGTAGTACGTGCACACTAGTGCTATGAACGTACATTATTCTGGCGTTATATACGCACTCTGATTAGTATTTTGGTTTTATATACGCACTCTGATTAGTGTTCTGGCGTTATATACGCACTTTGATTATATTTTGGAAATCTGTTTTGGAACTATTTGATGATGTGACAATTTTGGAAACTCGATATTTAAGTTAACATTGTTGCATTGCTGGATTTTCTGCCACACTACTGGGATTTTTATCACCCCTTATGGGGCTCAATTTTTATTGCAGGAAGGCGAAGAAGTGTTTGATGACATGATCACTCGAAAAATTCTGTTTAAGTTATGCTGTTTAGCAACCTTGCTGTTTGCTCGCTGTTTCTACTGATTGTATGTTGATTATTTGACCTTGATGTAGTATCTTGAAGGATGACATGCTATAATGTATATTCTGTTTTGAAAAGAGGTGTAGCATGATTTTTATATCTCGTCTGAAATTTATGTGATTCTGGTATCTAAATTGTCAAACCAATTTCTGCTGTATTTAAATTCGGATTTTTTAAACTATTTTAGCGAGCACCTTGCAAGTTCTCGTTCTGGGGCTACAGACCTCCGAATGAGATATAATTCCTATGTAAGTAAAGCCCCGGTTGTCTATTTTCAAATTATATAAAGATTATGTCCAAAGCTTGTAAGCCCGATTTATTATGGTTTTTGCAAGTCAGGAGGTTTTTGGAAAAATACACTGAATTATCGAGTGCTTTGCGAGTTCCGTTTCTGGGGCTACAGATCTCCGTTTGACATATAATTTATATGACCGTAAAGCCCCAGATGTCTAGTTTCTTTGTAGAAAAGAAAATTTTTGTAAACTTTTGACTTCGAATTTACATGATTTTTGCAAGACAGGCAGTTTTCAGGAAGATTATCAAAGTTGCGCAACGAAAGCCTTTTAAAAATTTACTAGCTGTTTTAACTTATGAAGTCTGTTTTACAGGCAAGATTTTTAATTGTGACATCAAAACATTTTTATGAAAAAATAATTTTATTTGATAACGTTGCGACTCTAATCGGCTTTAGCAGACACTCCCCTTGGATGCATACAGGGGAGGGTGTCACACTGTGTGTGCAATTTGTGGAAAAGGCCATGTTACAGAAGAGTGAGACTATGGGGGGTCTTCAGAACAAGCAGAAGTGAATGGGGTATGGTATGATCACATGAATCAGAACAACCAGGGGCAAAATTTGTATGTTCCACCATGGAAGAATAGAAATCCACACCCAGGGGTTCAGTTATAGTTACAATCATCAGTTGAATCCTCCACTGCATCCTCCTCCACCACATTCTTCACAATAGGGAGATACCTCTGCATGGGAGAATGCTTTTGCACAGTTGTCTAAGACCACTACAGATTTTATTCAGGGTCCAAATTCTTTCAGAGAAGAAACTTCTGCATTCATGCAAGAGGCAAAAACGTCATTCAGGAACCAGGAAGCATCCATCCGGAATTTGGAGACACAGATTAGTCAGTTGTCTAGATAGATATCTGAGAGATCACATGAAAGGTTCCTTAGTGATACACAAGTGAATCCAAGGGATCATTGCAAATCCATAACTACAAGAAGTGGGCTTGTGCTTCAACCGGTTAAGAAGAAAGTGGAAGATAAGAAAGAGGAGGAAGAAGTTGTTGTTGAGGACGTAATTGATGATGATGAGAAAGAAAGAGCGAAAGAAGATGAAGAAGTTATTGAGAATAATTCTTCACCCAAGAGGTTGATGAAGTGGGAGAAGAAGAAGATGGCTGACAAGCAGGACAAGCCAATTAATCTATCTCCACATGCAAAAGTTCCTTATCCTCAGAGGTTGAAGCAAGAAATTCAGAAACAGCATTATGCAAGGTTTCTGGGTATTTTCAAGAAACTACAAATCAACATTCCTTTTGTTGAAGCCTTGGAAAACATGCCTCACTATGCAAAATTTATGAAGTATCTTCTATCTAACAAGAGGAAGTTAAAAGATGGTGAGACTGTGGCTTTAACAGAAGAATGTAGTGCCCTTATCCAAAAGAAACTTCCTCCGAAGTTAAAAGACCCAGGTAGTTTCAGTATAAATTTGATTTGGGGGCCAGTATAAATTTGATGCCATTATCCATCTGCAGAGCTTTGGAATTGACAAGTTAAAAACCACTAATGTTATTCTACATTTAGCAGACAGATCAATTAAGAGACCAAAAGGAGTGGTAGAAGAAGTCCTGGTCAAGGTGGACAAATTCATCTTCCCTGCGGATTTTGTAATTCTAGATATGGAAGAGGGGGATATTGAAGGTCCTCTACTCCTAGGGAGACCATTTTTAGCCACTGCAAGATCTCTAATTGATGTTGAACAAGGAAAGTTGATGTTGAGGGTGAATGAAGAGACGGTCACCATTAATGTGTTTGAAGCTATCAAGCATTCTACTGATGTGGAGGATTGTTTCAAGGTGGATATTATTCAGGAGGCTGTGGAAGAAGTGTTAGAATCAAACAACTCTTCCCTTGAAGAAGACGGATTCAAGGAGGAAACCAGTGCAGAATACTATAAGGAAGAACCAAAGGTGAGTTAGAAAAGAAAGTTAATGACATTCCTACAGGAGCACCCAAGGTGGAACTTAAAGAACTTCCTTCGAATCTCAAGTATGTGTTTCTTGGAGATGATCAAACCTACCCAGCCATCATCAGTGCCTTGTTGTCTGAAGGAGAGGAAGTAAGGTTGATTGAAGTGCTCAAGAAGAATAAAACAGCCTTGGGATGGTCATTTTCAGACCTCAAGGGTATTAACCCCTTTTCTGTACCCATAAAATATTGATGGAGGAGGAGGTTAAACCAGTGAGGCAACCACAAAGAATGCTCAATCCTACTGTGAAGGAGGTGGTAAGGAAGGAAGTGGTGAAGTTGCTTGATGCTGGTATGATCTATCCTATTTCAGATAGTGCTTGGGTGAGTCCAGTGCAGACAGTGCACAAGAAAGGAGGAATGACTGTTGTGAGGAATGAGGATAATGAGTTAATTCCCATAAGAACAATCATTGGCTGGAGAATGTGCATAGATTATCAGAGACTCAACAAGGCAATCAGGAAGGACCATTTCCCTATTCCATTCTTAGATCAAATGCTGGAAAGATTGGCAGGACATGCTTTCTACTGTTTCTTAGATGGATACTCAGGCTACAACCAGATAGCTGTGGCTCCAGA
Source organism: Gastrolobium villosum (assembly GCA_032173675.1). NCBI lineage: Eukaryota > Viridiplantae > Streptophyta > Magnoliopsida > Fabales > Fabaceae > Gastrolobium > Gastrolobium villosum. Next base: position 62,833 of record JAVKPL010013786.1, on the reverse strand, counting down.
AGATCAGGAGAAAACTGCATTCACTTGCCCCTGTGGAATCTTTGCATACCGGAGAATGCCTTTCGGCTTATGCAATGCACCAGCGACTTTTCAAAGTTGCATGCTTTCCATATTCTCTAACATGGTAGAAAAATGCATTGAAATTTTTATGGATGATTTTTCTGTATTTGGTCCAACTTTCGATGCCTGTCTAGAAAATTTAGATAGTGTTTTAAAAAGATGCCAGGATTGTAATCTTGTGTTGAATTGGGAAAAAGTGTCACTTCATGGTGACAGAAGGCACTGTTTTAGGACACAAGGTGTCTAGAAGAGGAATTGAAGTGGATAAAGCAAAAATCTCTGTTATCGAGAAACTTCCCCCACCTATTAATGTCAAAGGTGTGAGGAGTTTTCTTGGTCACGCAGGTTTTTATAGACGCTTTATAAAAGATTTTTCAAAGATTGCAAAACTTTTGTGCAAGTTGTTAGTAAAAGACCAAGAGCTTGTGTTCACTGATGAATGTCTGCATGCATTTAACATTCTGAAAGAAAAATTGATCACTGCACCAATAATCATGGCACCTGATTTTTCACTGCCTTTTGAGTTGATGTGTGATGCAAGCTATGAAGCACCGACACTTCAAAAACCCTGACGTGTCGTGTCCGACACTTCCCGACACTCTCGGACACTCCGACACTCCCCGACACTCCAACATGTGTTATAGAAATTCAAAAAAAAGATTCAAAGATTGATTTGCATTGAGTTTTTAGTTCAAAATATTAGATTCGTTGGATTACGATTATCATTTTATTGAGTTTAATATAAATATTTGGGATATTTTATGTTTATTTGCAAAATTTATGAATATTATAAGTTTAGATTCATTTTTTTGTTAAATTATTTAATATTAAATATAATATACACTAAATAAATTAAAAATATTATTTAATATCAAAACGTGTCCTAACGTGTCAAAATCTAACATTTTTTAGAATTAACGTGTCGGAGTGTCGTGTCGTATCGTGTCACGTGTCCCGTGTCGGTATCGGTGCTACATAGGATGCAAGTGATTATGCTGTGGGAGTGGTGATAGGCCAAAGAAAGGACAAGTTATTGCATGCATTTACTATGCCAGTAAAATTCTTAATGATGCACAGAAGAATTATGCTACTACGGAAAATGAATTACTGGCTATTGTGTATGCATTTGACAAATTTAGGTCATATCTGCTAGGATGAAAGGTGATTGTTTACACTAACCATGCAGCTTTAAAGTATTTGTTAACAAAGCAGGATGCTAAGCCCAGGTTACTCCGATGGATGTTACTTCTGCAAGAGTTTGAAGTGGAAATTAGAGATAAAAATGGAGTTGAAAACTTGGTGGCTGATCACTTATCCAGGATCTCAGAGAAAAATCTTCAAGAAGGACCGGAAGTAGTGATTAGAGAGGAGTTCCCTGATGAGCAAATACTGGCCATAAGCACTGTTTCAAAGTTGGTGCGGGATCAAGTCTTGAAAATCAATACTACACCATGGTTTGCAGATTTTGCAAATTATAAAGCTGCTGGAGCAATGCCTAAAGATTTCACATGGCAGTAAAGAAAAAAATTTATGCATGATGCAAATAGATATATTTGGGATGAACCATACCTTTTCTACAGGTGTTCATATGGGGTAATCAGAAGATGTATTCCATAGGAGGAACAACAAGACGTCTTATGGCACTGTCATGGTTCGGCCTATGGTGGACACTTTGTAGGGGAAAGAACAGCGGAAAAAGTTCTAATGAGTGGTTTCCATTGGCCAACATTGTACACTGATGCAAGGAAGTATGTGGAAGTATGTGGAAGCATGTGATAACTGCCAGAGAACTGGTAACATCTCCAGGAGACATGAAATGCCATTGAATAATATACTGGAGGTGGAAATTTTTGATGTTTGGGGTATGGATTTGATGGGACCCTTTCCCTCTTCATACTCCAATAAATACATCCTAGTGGCAGTGGATTATGTCTCAAAATGGGTTGAAACCATAGCCACACAAACTAATGACTCTCGGGTTGTGATCGCATTTCTGAAAAAGAATATCTTTGTGCGATTTGGAGTTCCGAGAGCCATAATCAATGATGGGGGAACTCATTTTGACAACCGGTTGGTAGAAGTTGCTCTTGCAAAATATGGAGTCAGGCATAAGATATGTACTCCGTACCATCCACGGACTTGTGGTCAGGTTGAGATTTCCAACAGAGAGCTTAAGCGTATACTGGAAAAGACTATTGGGAATGCTAGGACTCAATGGTCCAAGAAACTTGATGAAACATTGTGGGCTTACCATATAGCATTCAAGACTCCTATTGGAATGTCTCCTTTCCAATTGTTATTTGGGAAGGCGTGTCATTTACCGGTGCGACTGGAACACAAAGCATTGTGGGCTGTCAAGTTCTTAAATATAACACCTCATATATTTAAATGTGAATTTTAATATTATAATGTGAAAGGAAAATTGGTGGATTAGTGAAAATCCAAGGATTATGGCCAAAATGGGCAAAAAGGACAAAATGGTAATTTGCCAACCGTGTGTTATGAGGCTTAAATACTGAGTTAGAGATTTCATATGACAAAAATAATACTGGAAATGGAATCAGGGCGGAAAATTGAGTGAATAGGCGAATTTGAGAAAAATTGATGAATAGTGATTTTTAAGTGTTAAATACTGTGGTGTGAGTGTACCGATAGGTGTGAAATTTTATCAAGATTTTGGAGAAATAAAAATATGTCATGGACTGGAAAAATATGTAGATTAAGAATTTATGATCGGAATTTTTATCGGGGTTAAAGTTAGAGCGCGTGTGGGACCCGTGTGACCGAAGTCACTTGGCCCCCACCTCTTTTTCTTCTTTCTTTCCTTCTCTTTTCTTCTCTCTCACGCGCACTCCCTGTGTGAAGAAAAGAAAAACACCATTTCTCTCCATCCTTTGCCATTTCTTCATTTCTTCACCGAATCGCTTGATTTTGGTGTCGAAATCTATTGTAAACAACCTTCTAGATCCATTGGTAACACTTAGAAACCTTGAATCCACCTCTTGGCTGCATTTTTGGCAAAAATCAGATCCGACCCACTTGGGTTCTTGGAGCTTTGTTGGAGTTTTGATCTTCTTATGGGTTATGAAGCCTTGGTGGTGATCATACAACACATTGTGAGTATATTTGTGGTATTTTTGTGGTTGATTTCATAGATCTAGGAATTTATGCTCTAAACCTTTAATTTTAGATGTGTGATGATAGAGAGCCCAAATGGAAAAATGCTATTAGATGAAAAGGCCTTAGAATCATGCTTGTAAGCTAGAAATGCTATGATAATTTTTGGTGAAAAAGATAGGTTTTTAACTTAGGAAAAATTGAGGAATTTTCATGGAAAATGAGTTTTGGTGTAATTTGGATTTGATGATTGTTGTAGGGTGCCTCACACGGACGTGGTTGTGAAAAGTTGAATTGGAGCATACGTTTGGAACGGATTTGCTCGTATTGAGGTAAACTCTTGGAACTTGGGTTTAATCCCTAGTGTGCTCCACCACACCTAGTGGAAGGTAGTGGTTGGATTATGTGGTTATGACATGGTGTGATTGTGTGCTTGTATGCATATTGCTTGTATTTTGTGAAAATTGTTTGGTCACTGGCCAGTTGACGTGTGTTGGGTTTGGACATCCGCTGGATCATTTCGTGACGGAGTGCCAGTTGGACTGCCATGGGGTTGACTCTGGGAGCGACTCCAGGATGAGCCAAACGTGGGACATCCGCCGGATAGGTCTCTTGAGGAGTTCCGGTTGGGTTGGCCATGGAGTTTTCTCAACCATGGGAGAAGCTCTAGGATTGTCTCGGGAGTTATATGATGGAGTCCTTGAACATGAATCCATGTATGGATGTTCTCGGGTTGTCTCCAGTTGGATGGTGATATTGTATTACTTGCATATTACATGATGTCATATTTATACATTTTAGTGAGCCATGGAGTGGAGAGAGCCTCTAGCTCCATTGGTTTACTGAGATATATCCGTATATCTCACCCCGTGTTTGGGGGACCACATTTCAGGTCACTATGAGCCGGGAGGAGCTTCGGGCAAGAAGCCCGTGTAGTGGACATTGGATTGGCATGCGGTGCATTGGGATTGCATGACATTTTGGAGGAGTTATGGAGTGCACATAGCATACCATTAGTATTCTGAGACTTAGGTCATGAACATATTGCATGATGTTATATCCATGCTTTTGTAGTGTTCATGATTGTATTCTAAGTCTTGTTTATTGCCTATTATTCATGACATGGATAACTGTATATTTTGAGTGAGCATGGGACTTGTCCATTGCCACATTTGCTGCCTTGAAGTCTTGATGTTCATGTTGTAAAAATGGTCCATAATTGTATGTAAATGGCCATTACTTTGAGGACTTTGTAAATGATGTTTGATTTAAGGAAAATGCATGATGGAAGGGCCTAGAGCCTACATTAGGACATGATTATGTGTTATGTGGAGTATCAAGGGGTTAGGGATGGATTACACAACCTTTTTGGGGCTTAAAATGCTGTAATCTGTCATTTTGCTGCATAGTAATCGATTACCCAAGGCATGGTAATCGATTACCATGCAACAGGGGACGAAAAATTGGCTACTGTCTTCACTGGTAATCGATTACTGGCCTTTGGTAATCGATTACCATGTGAGGTAATCGATTACCCAAAGTTGGTAATCGATTACCAGAACAGAGGATTGAGAAAATTGGCTACTGCCTAATTTTTGACAGGTGGTAATCGATTACCACCCACTGGTAATCGATTACCACAGTGTAAATTTTGAAAATTCAGGTTTTTCTAGACTAAAATAAAGGGGCTTAACTTGATGGGTAGAACTCCAAATGGTACGTGGTTTGAAACCACACGTAGACAACATAAAGGACTACAACTTGGTAAAATGTGAGAGTAAGATGGTGAGTTTAAATGAATTGAATAAAAGAAGGATGAATGATGTTAGCAAAAATGTATGCTTCCGCAAATTGCATTTACAATTATAGTGTTGTTTTAATGGATTACGGAAAAAGTTAGTGTTGTAAAAAGGAATATGATGAAAGAAAAAAAAAAGTTGCCCGTAATTTAATTAATCCAATTACTGTGATTGTAACTGCGCTTAATATCATAATCAATGTTAACAATACCGGTGTACAACGGGCTGTTACATTTTATGGTATCAGAGCAGTTTTGGTGAGGAAACTCTGATTGTTTGTGTATGTTGTATCTTGTGTGCCATAGCTATCTGTGAACTATTTATGATTAATGTATATGTGATTCCTCAGTTTGGGTCTGATCAACTCATTCCTTTGTGTTACATGTACAGATATCATGAGTAGGGCACGAGGTCGCCGTGGGGCACGTGGTGCAGGTCCTTTGCCACCGGATCCGGTCACTGCAGTCCTGAATGCTCTGCAGGCGGAGACGGCTGCCAATAGAAATATGACTGAAAACCTGATGAAGACTAATCAGGATATGATGCAGGCCTTTATGGCTGAGATGAGGGCGGATAGAGGTCGTCCTAGGAGGGATAATTCACCTCCACACACGGCTACGGTGACTCCTACACCGACGCCATCTGTTACTCCTCAACAGGGGGAGAGTGGGGCTAGTCACCACACTGGTGAGGCTAGTCATCATACTACTACTGACCCTAGCTATGTTCCTGATCTGTCATCTGTTGCCCAATCTACTGGGGCTGTTGGGCAGGTGCTTGATAATGCTGACGATGAGCGTAGGCTCATATCTTTTAGGAAACATAAGCCACCCGCATTTCTGGGGTCAAGGGACCCAAAGGAGGTTATTGCTTGGTTGAGGGGAATGGATAAGATTTTCCAGGTGATGAGATGCCAAGATCCGCAGAAGTTATTGTATTCTGTTTATATGCTGGAGGGTGATGCCCAAGAGTCGTGGGACAATGTGTCTCGCCCATTTGTTATTCAGGGTGAGGTTCTTACTTGGACTATGTTTGAAGGATTATTTCATGAAGAATATTTTCCCCGCGATGTTCGGGAGGCAAAGCAAGGTGAATTTGATAATTTGGTACAGGGAGTCATTACTGTAGATGCCTATGTGGCAAAATTTAATGAGCTTGTGAAATTTGCAAACTATGGAGGTACACTACCTACTCCGGAATTCTTGTCAGCTAAATTTCAAAGAGGGCTGAGTGAGAAGATTGCTGAGAGGATGTCTAATACGGCGGTGAGAAACTTTGCTGATTTGGTGACCCAATGCAAGAGGGTCGAGACTGTCTATGGGAGGTATCCAAAATCGGATAAGGTAAAAGAGCAAGAAGTTAAGAGGACACCTGGTCCTTCTGGAAACATTAATAGAGGAGGTTTCAATAATAACAACAGGGGTAGGGGGTTGCATGTAAGGCAGCCTCCTGGTCAGTTCAAGAGGGGTGGAAACACTGGTGGTGGTGGTGCTGCGGACAGATATTATATCCCAAAATGTGGGATGTGTGGGAAATACCACAAGGGTGTATGTGGTGCTGGTCCGTTGACATGTTTTAAGTGTGGTCGGAGTGGCCACTTTGCTAGAGATTGTCCATCTTCTTCGGGGCAGGCTGCGAATCTGCAGGCCTTGCCGGCAGCTACTACTACTGCTACTCCCATTGCTGCTGTTCCTACTGTGGGACGACTTTATACTACAAATGCGCAACATACTCAAAAGGCTCCGAATTTGGTTAAAGGTATAATTTTCCTATCTAATGTTGATTTGTCTGTATTATTTGATTCGGGAGCAACACATTCATTTGTGCCGGACTATGTGGCTAAGGCGTTGGACTTAAAGGTAACACGAATGGTTCCTCCGATGCGTATTACTACCGCTACAGGAGAGGTTAGTGAATCGTCTTGGATTTGTGAGGATGTGAAGTTCACTTATTTAGGCAGGGGTTACACCATTGATTTAATTATCTTACCCCTGGCCTCTGTCAATTTGATTTTGGGGATGGATTGGTTGTCTCGGAACTGTGCAATGATTGATTGCTGCGGAAAGAGGTTGTTGCTATCTCACGAGAGGCCGTCTGTTTGTCCGTCTTTATATTTGTCTGTCAGTCAAACTGTGAAAGCCTTGAAGGCTGGAGATTTGGGATATGTCTTGCAGGGCAGATTGGTAGGTGACAAAAAGGAGGAGATTTCTTCGATTCCAGTTGTTAATGAGTTTGAGGATGTATTTCCGGATGAGATACCGGAATTCCCGCCTGAGAGAGAGATTGAATTCTCGATTGATTTATTGCCTGGTGTGGGGCCGATCTCCCTGGCTCCGTACCGGATGTCGCCACTTGAGTTGGCCGAGTTGAAGAAACACATTGAAGAACTATCTGCGAAGAATTTCATTAGGCCGAGTGTGTCTCCGTGGGGAGCACCAGTGATATTTGTAAAGAAAAAGGATGGTAGCATGAGATTGTGCACTGACTACCGACAGCTGAATAAAGTGACTATTAAGAACCGGTACCCATTACCGCGTATTGATGATTTATTAGATCAGTTGAGAGATGCCTGCGTATTTTCAAAGATTGATCTCCGGTCCGGATATCACCAGATTCGGATTAAACCGGAGGATGTACCTAAAACAGCTTTCCGATCCAGATATGGACATTTTGAATATCAAGTGATTCCTTTTGGGCTTACTAATGCCCCCGCGGTGTTCATGGACTATATGAACCGCATTTTTAAACCGTATTTGGACCAGTTTGTAATTGTGTTTATTTATGACATTTTGATCTACTCTAAGAGTAAAGAGGAGCACGTCGACCATTTGAGGACAGTGTTGCAAGTATTGAAGGACAAGAAATTATATGCTAAACCGTCTAAGTGTGAATTCTGGTTGTCTGAGGTGCAATTTTTGGGTCATGTCATTTCTGCAAGCGGTGTTGCAGTGGATCCAAGCAAGATTGAAGCGGTGAGTGACTGGGAACGACCTAAGACTGTGACTGAAATTAGAAGTTTTCTGGGGCTTGCTGGCTATTATCGCCGATTTATATAGGGATTTTCTGCAATGGTTCTACCGTTGACCCGATTGACACGAAAGGATACTCCTTTTGTGTGGACCCAGGAATGTGAGGACTGTTTTCTGCTACTTAAAGAGAAATTGACCACTGCTCCGGTGTTGACTCTACCTGATCCGGAGGGTGAGTTTGTGTTATATTGTGACGCTTCTAAGAAAGGTTTAGGGAGCGTACTGATGCAGGAAGGAAAAGTGATTGCTTATGCGTCTAGGCAGTTAAGGCCGCATGAAGAAAATTATCCGACGCACGACTTGGAATTGGCTGCTATTGTGTTTGCCTTGAAAATCTGGAGGCACTTTCTGTATGGGATGAAATTTGCTGTGTTCAGCGACCATAAAAGCTTGAAATATTTGTTTGATCAGAAGGAGCTGAATATGAGGCAGCGTAGATGGGTTGAATTCTTGAAAGATTATGACTTTGAGCTGAAATACCACCCGGGAAAGGCTAATGTTGTTGCAGATGCATTGAGTAGGAAGTCTGTTAATTTATCTCATATGATGATGTGGGACAATGAAGTGATTGAGCAATTTCGTGACATGAAAATAACGGATTTCTTTGCAGGAAGAATGTGTGATATGGAGTTGACTCGGATTGAGAACGAGCTGCACGAGAAAATTAAAGAGACTCAGATTCGAAATGAAAGTATAAAGTATTTGAAAGGCCAGAGTGGCATGTCTGTTAATGAACAGGGGCTACTATTATATCAGGGCAGGATTGTTGTGCCCAAGGAACTTGCAGAGGAAGTTATGACTGAGGCCCACAAGGGTCAATATGCTATCCACCCAGGTGACACAAAAATGTACCAAGATCTGAAAGTTAAGTTCTGGTGGCCTGGGATGAAAAAGGGATGTTGCCGAGTACGTGTCTAAGTGCTTGGTGTGTCAAAAGGTGAAGATAGAGCATCAGAAACCTGCTGGACTACTTCAGCCGCTGGATATACCGGAATGGAAATGGGAGAGTATTTCTATGGATTTTGTTGTTGGATTGCCGCGAACACAGGCTGGTTATGATTCGATTTGGGTTATTGTGGATCGACTTACGAAGTCTGCACATTTTCTACCAGTACGAGTGGATTACACCACAGAGAAGTTGGCTACACTGTATGTAAAGGAGATTGTTAGACTCCATGGGATACCGATTAGCATTGTTAGCGATCGGGACCCGAAGTTTACTTCACGATTTTGGGGAGCTTTGCAGCAGGCTTTTGGCACTCAGCTTCGACTGAGCACTGCTTATCACCCGCAGACTGATGGTCAGACTGAGAGGACCATACAGACACTTGAGGATATGCTGAGAGCTTGCACACTGGAACAGGGTAATGCTTGGGATAAGTACTTACCATTGGTGGAATTTTCTTATAATAACAGTTTTCATTCCAGTCTGGGTATGGCACCATATGAGGTTTTGTATGGCAGGAGGTGTCGTACGCCCACTTGTTGGACTGAGGTAGGCGATAAAGAAAGATTTGGTCCGGATTTTGTGTAGGAAACAACAGTGCAAATTGAAATGATCAGAGAAAAATTGAAACAGGCACAGAATCGGCAGAAAAGTTACTACGACAATAAGCATAGACCACTGGAATTTGAGGAAGGTGACCATGTTTTTGTACGGTTATCTCCGGTCACAGGTGTTGGCCGTGCGTTGGGTGTGAGGAAGCTGAGTCCACGATTCATTGGGCCATATCAAATTATGAAAAGAGTAGGATTGGTGGCCTATCAGCTTGCCTTACCCCCGCAATTATCTAATTTACATGATGTTTTTCATGTGTCGCAGTTGCGACGTTATGTTCCGGATGAATCACATGTGGTGATACCGGATAATATTGAAATCAGGGAGAACTTGAAGACTCCCATCGGTCCTATTGCAGTATTGGATCGCAGTGAAAAGCGATTGAGAAGTAAAGTGATTCCCATGCTAAAGATTCAGTGGGAAGGCCGCACACCTGAGGAGGCTACTTGGGAGCGGGAGGACGAGATTCTCCGGCTGTATCCTGAGTTAGCGAGCAGGTATGATTTAATTTTGCGGACAATATTTCTAAAAGGTGGGGTGAATATAACACCTCATATATTTAAATGTGAATTTTAATATTATAATGTGAAAGGAAAATTGGTGGATTAGTGAAAATCCAAGGATTATGGCCAAAATGGGCAAAAAGGGCAAAATGGTAATTTGCCAACCGTGTGTTCTGAGGCTTAAATACTGAGTTAGAGATTTCATATGACAAAAATAATACTGGAAATGGAATCAGGGCGGAAAATTGAGTGAATAGGCGAATTTGAGAAAAATTGATGAATAGTGATTTTTAAGTGTTAAATACTGTGGTGTGAGTGTACCGATAGGTGTGAAATTTTATCAAGATTTTGGAGAAATAAAAATATGTCATGGACTGGAAAAATATGTAGATTAAGAATTTATGATCGGAATTTTTATCGGGGTTAAAGTTAGATCGCGTGTGGGACCCGTGTGACCGAAGTCACTTGGCCCCCACCTCTTTTTCTTCTTTCTTTCCTTCTCTTTTCTTCTCTCTCGCGCGCACTCCCTTGTGAAGAAAAGAAAAACACCATTTCTCTCCATCCTTTGCCATTTCTTCATTTCTTCACCGAATCGCTTGATTTTGGTGTCGAAATCTATTGTAAACAACCTTCTAGATCCATTGGTAACACTTAGAAACCTTGAATCCACCTCTTGGCTGCGTTTTTGGCAAAAATCAGATCCGACCCACTTGGGTTCTTGGAGCTTTGTTGGAGTTTTGATCTTCTTATGGGTTAGTGAAGCCTTGGTGGTGATCATACAACACATTGTGAGTATATTTGTGGTATTTTTGTGGTTGATTTCATAGATCTAGGAATTTATGCTCTAAACCTTTAATTTTAGATGTGTGATGATAGAGAGCCCAAATGGAAAAATGCTATTAGATGAAAAGGCCTTAGAATCATGCTTGTAAGCTAGAAATGCTATGATAATTTTTGGTGAAAAAGATAGGTTTTTAACTTAGGAAAAATTGAGGAATTTTCATGGAAAATGAGTTTTGGTGTAATTTGGATTTGATGATTGTTGTAGGGTGCCTCACACGAACGTGGTTGTGAAAAGTTGAATTGGAGCATACGTTTGGAACGGATTTGCTCGTATTGAGGTAAACTCTTGGAACTTGGGTTTAATCCCTAGTGTGCTCCACCACACCTAGTGGAAGGTAGTGGTTGGATTATGTGGTTATGACATGGTGTGATTGTGTGCTTGTATGCATATTGCTTGTATTTTGTGAAAATTGTTTGGTCACTGGCCAGTTGACGTGTGTTGGGTTTGGACATCCGCTGGATCATTTCGTGACGGAGTGCCAGTTGGACTGCCATGGGGTCGACTCTGGGAGCGACTCCAGGATGAGCCAAACGTGGGACATCCGCCGGATAGGTCTCTTGAGGAGTTCCGGTTGGGTTGGCCATGGAGTTTTCTCAACCATGGGAGAAGCTCTAGGATTGTCTCGGGAGTTATATGATGGAGTCCTTGAACATGAATCCATGTATGGATGTTCTCGGGTTGTCTCCAGTTGGATGGTGATATTGTATTACTTGCATATTACATGATGTCATATTTATACATTTTAGTGAGCCATGGAGTGGAGAGAGCCTCTAGCTCCATTGGTTTACTGAGATATATCCGTATATCTCACCCCGTGTTTGGGGGACCACATTTCAGGTCACTATGAGCCGGGAGGAGCTTCGGGCAAGAAGCCCGTGTAGTGGACATTGGATTGGCATGCGGTGCATTGGGATTGCATGACATTTTAGAGGAGTTATGGAGTGCACATAGCATACCATTAGTATTCTGAGACTTAGGTCATGAACATATTGCATGATGTTATATCCATGCTTTTGTAGTGTTCATGATTGTATTCTAAGTCTTGTTTATTGCCTATTATTCATGACATGGATAACTGTATATTTTGAGTGAGCATGGGACTTGTCCATTGCCACATTTGCTGCCTTGAAGTCTTGATGTTCATGTTGTAAAAATGGTCCATAATTGTATGTAAATGGCCATTACTTTGAGGACTTTGTAAATGATGTTTGATTTAAGGAAAATGCATGATGGAAGGGCCTAGAGCCTACATTAGGAAATGATTATGTGTTATGTGGAGTACCAAGGGGTTAGGGATGGATTACACAACCTTTTTGGGGCTTAAAATGCTGTAATCTGTCATTTTGCTGCATAGTAATCGATTACCCAAGGCATGGTAATCGATTACCATGCAACAGGGGACGAAAAATTGGCTACTGTCTTCACTGGTAATCGATTACTGGCCTTTGGTAATTGATTACCATGTGAGGTAATCGATTACCCAAAGTTGGTAATCGATTACCAGAATAGAGGATTGAGAAAATTGGCTACTGCCTAATTTTTGACAGGTGGTAATCGATTACCACCCACTGGTAATCGATTACCACAGTGTAAATTTTGAAAATTCTGGTTTTTCTAGACTAAAATAAAGGGGCTTAACTTGATGGGTAGAACTCCAAATAATACGTGGTTTGAAACCACGCGTAGACAACGTAAAGGACTACAACTTGGTAAAATGTGAGAGTAAGATGGTGAGTTTAAATGAATTGAATAAAAGAAGGATGAATGATGTTAGCAAAAATGTATGCTTCCGCAAATTGCATTTACAATTATAGTGTTGTTTTAATGGATTACGGAAAAAGTTAGTGTTGTAAAAAGGAATATGATGAAAGAAAAAAAAAAGTTGCCCGTAATTTAATTAATCCAATTACTGTGATTGTAACTGCGCTTAATATCATAATCAATGTTAACAATACCGGTGTACAACGGGCTGTTACATTAAACTTTGATTCCAAGACAGCAGGTGAGAAAAGATTACTTCAATTGGATGAATTGGATGAATTCCGTCTTTCTGCTTATGAAAGTGCAAGCTTGTACAAAGAGAAGACCAAGTTATGGCATGACAGGAAGATCACACCTAGAGATTTCAAGGTGGGCGACCAAGTGCTGCTGTATAATTCTAGGTTGAAGTTATTTCCAGGAAAGTTAAAGTCCAGATGGTCTGGGCCATTTGTGGTGAAGGATATGAAGCCTTATGGAGCGGTGCAAATTAGTCCCTTGGATTCTGACCGGAGCTTTACCGTCAATGGTCAGAGGCTGAAGATATACATTGGCAGTGCGGTAGCCAGGCAACTTCTTACAGTTGCCCTGATGGAGGTAAGTTAAATGATAAACGTCAGGCTCGTGACGTTAAACACGCGCTGAGTGGGAGGCAACCCACTATATCAGCCAGAATAAAATTGACCAAGTGTTGGCCGCTAAAATTCTCCTCACAAACGTTTTAGCGGTTCAACGATGAGAAAAATGACATCTCTGGGCATTAGCGCTAAAACGTTCAGTCATGACCGTCTTAGCGCTGTCTAGATGCATCACAATTTAAATTCTGGTCCAGCGCGCTAAAACATTCAGTCTTGACTATTTTAGCGTGCTGCTATGCACATCAACATGCAAATTCTCTGGAGATCAGCGCTAAAACGCTCACTGTGAATGTTTTAGCGCTGGTTCACTTATATGTCATTCATGGTTGTCCAGTCACTCACTCACTCTCCAATTCCCTCATTCACTCTCATATTTCAATATTATCAAAGTTCTTCTCCCTCTCTTCTGCATTCATCCCACCACATTCCGATCAAGGTATGTTATCTTTTCCTTTACTTATGTTGTAACATCATAGGTTTACGTCTTTGTATCGTTGGGGGATAAATATTCTTAATGGGTGTTGTTCCTAGGTTTTACAAAATTTTAATCTTAGGTGTTGCTTTGCCTCATGATTCCATGTTTTAATTCTTGATATCATGTGACTGGTTGTGGTGTAATTCTGTTTTCGTTTTGATTTTGGGATGAAGGGCATCTTGAATCATCAGTTTCCATTTTACACTTACACACGCACACACCGGGTGTTTGATGAATTGCTTGACCCAGAAAAGCCCTAGCGCTAAAACGCTGGCCAGCCATCATTTTAGCGCTCCACCATTTTGTACCACGAAATTGCTAGGGCGCTAAAACGCTTACTGTGAACGTTTTAGCGCGCTGACCCTGTTCTATGCATGATTTGAGATATTAGCCTATCATTGTGGGGGTTGTCCTTCCTTTACACTAGGAATCCATTTCAACCACTTCTTTAAATTTTAAATCTGGGAATTGTGATCCATTATGTCTCAAAATTCTTTGACTTATTAACTGAGTTCTTCTTTCATGTTTTCAGGACTATGTCTTCCCCACCCAAGAAGAACAGCAAAAAAGAGGGCTAGGATGACCAAAGGCAAAGAGCCTACACCTTCACCATCATATGATGCAACATTATGGAGAAGTGCTGATCAAGAGACTAGGTTTAATGATAAGATTTCTTCATGGCCATTTGTCTGAGAAAGGAAATTCGTCTTGGACAAAGATGAATACCTGGAGTTCAAGGTTGAGTTGGAAAAGCGGGAATGGGAAACATTTGGCGAGATTTTGGACAATAGCAGTCAAGCTATTTGTCGGGAGTTTTATGCGAATGCTTACAATGGCGATAAAGGTGGTAAGCGACATTTTGTCAGTATGGTTCGGGGGAAGAAGGTGAAATATGATGCTCATACCATTCAGAAACTCTAGAAAATCACTCACTGTGATTACATCCAGAATCAAAACTGTCAGTTTCACAAAACTTGGGAAAGGATTGACATTCCCCCAAGGGGAAGCAGCTCTGATTTTGAAACTTGGACTAAATTGGGAGCGACTGAGCCTGTTTTGCAAACTATAGCCAAGTCTAATGAAAAATGGCAGATGATGAAGGATGAAGTTAATCCCAAATGTTGTGGTTGCGGCAGTTGAATGGGACGGCTAGGGTATGGTTTCATTTTTTGGTTTCGAATGTTTTACCTACATCCAATCAGGATGAGGTTATTATGATGCGGTTTGTCTTGATATACACTATCATGACTGGGAAGAAAGTGGAACTTCCCATCATTCTTCAAAACAGTATTTATGACATAGCGCATTCTGATAGCAGACTTCAGCACTGGGTCACAGTTCATTGATCTAGTATCTATGTAAGAGAGCTGGCATTGACATCATTGATAATGGGGCACAGGTTAAGTTGCAACCTGATATTAATGCAAAGATGATTACCACACAGCTTCGGATTGGAGGGGGAACAGCCCCAGGTTTGACTCCGGGAAGAAAGAAGATGGCAGAGGAAGAGTTTGGATCAGAAAACCCAGGGCGATCAATCGAGCAGTGGCTGATCAACACAGAGGTCCGTCTGGGATCTTTACGCAGACGTCTTAAGTTTATGCAGTCGAGTCAGAGATCATACCAGACTCAGATGATGCAGATGATGACTGCCCTTTGTGAGGCACAGGGAGTCCAGCCAACAGAGTTTCAGACTGAGGAGTACCCTCATTCTGAAGAGGAGGATGAATTTGAGGCAGCCGCCACAGCATTCTTTGAGGAGCGTGCTGACAGGGAGGAGGCTGTCATGGCTGGTATGGGTTCTGCTGGTCAGCCTGCTGCTGACCAGCCTGCTAGAGATCAGCCTGCTGGAGTTAGTGCTGGTTTGAAGGAGGATCAGACTGCTGATGATGATTATACACCGCTTCCACACACAGATCCAGGATTAGATCCTCTTGCCTCAGATGAGGAGGACTCAAAGTCTCACATTGACTCTTGAGTTCACTCCACTTTAGTTCCTGTTCTTTTAATTTAAGTTTCTTTTAGTTTTATTTTGTTGAATAGTTTACTTTTGTAACTCAGTAAGTACATTGGGATATTGCTATTTTTGCTTGATGCACATTACGATAGTACTGATGCTATTGGTTTATATTAAATGTGTTTCAGTGAACAATTGTTGCTGCATATAATTTTTAGATTTAAATTAGTTGCTGGGGACAGCAACATTTAAATCTGGGGATTAGGTGTGAATGAATGGCATGCAAACATCATGGAGATGTCACACGAATTGATGAGGCAAAATAGGGAAACATCTTAATCTTTTCCTTTTTTAAGTTTTCTTGTGTGATTTTAGTTGTGATATTGAATTTGGATTTCAATTGTGTTATGAAATTCCATAAGGATAAGACTGATCAGAGTTTAATTTGATTGACGAGAAAATTAAGGAGGCTTTTTCTTCCCAATAAAGTATAAGATCCTACCCAAAATTTAAACTTTTGAGTAGGGGATGTTTGCTACGGAGAATTTAATAAGAATGTTGGAAAAAGAATATATGTTAATCATGTTTGGTCTGTTATAAAAAATCAATATATTATTTTTTCTATGATTTTTGTTTTACATTAGGCAATGGAAAAAAAATGGCATATGAAGTGTGGTATTTTTTAAAGGGAAAATATACTATGATGTTATAGGAAAATGTTTTTCTCTCCTACACACATCGATTTCTATCTTAACATTTTTTTCTTTTTTTATAAGTGGTGGGTTCCACACATGATTGTCTCATAGCATGAAGCTTCTCTTTGATGCATGAGATTAATAAAATCTTTTTTTAAATTCAAGAATGGAGAAACATCTTTTACTATTTGTAGACAAAAATACCTTAAAAAAGTCTATATCAAGTATAATTTGTTTGAAAAAATCTATAATGGTTATTTTTGTAATTTCATTACACATTTTCATTAATATTTCACCAACATCCAAATAAAGTATTAATAAAAATAACCCAACTTTCCCCATAGATATTTTTGCCTACCAGACACTTTTTTTTTTTGGTAACGCCACAAAAATTTCTTATCATATTTCAAGAATTTTCTTACCAAAAGATTCTCTTTCTCTTTTTATCTTTTCTGTAGATTTTCATTTCACATAACCCCCTCAACCATTACCTCCCCTTCTCTTCCACGGCAGTACACAAATTCTTCAGTATAGTGGGGCCCTCTGGGGTATCCCTTTCCTCCGGTTCATCAGACTCACCGAGATTTCCGACACAGGCGAACACGCTGGCCGGAAAGTGGAGCCGCCACTCCTCTTCTTCCTTACAATCTCAGTGGTGGCAGTGCAAGCCAGTGTGGTCCTGCAATCCAACCCACCATAGCCACCCGAACCGGACGAGGTGCGAGCCGAACCGGTCGGTTCGAGGAACGAGTCAGGGGTCATCAGACCGTCGTCGAGCCCAGAATCCGGCAACGGCAAGTAGTTGCACTCGAAAAGGTAACCGGAGAGAGAACCTTTTGTTCTGATGAGGTGATTGATCTGTGAAAAGAAGGGCATAAGAAGCACTCAGAAGAAGTAAATGATGATGCAGTGAAAGAAAATGGAAGAGAGACCGATTTGAGAAAAGGAGATAAATTTGGAATAGGAGTGTGAGAAAGCTGTGAAATTTGCAGAGAAAAGCATGAATTATAGATACCCAAATTAGAAAAAACAAAAATTAAAAAGGTTAGAATATAATGGGATAATAAATGTTGATGTGGGTAATGTTAATGTGTAAAATTTCCGAGTAACAAGAAAGGACCTTGCAAGAGAGAGAGCAGAACTGGTATGGGTCTTGCAGACTTCTGTCACAGGTGCTGCAGAAATTGCTGGAGCCTCTGAAGTTCCTTGTCTGTGGCCTTTGGTTTAAAAATACCACTTTTGCACTGTTGGTTGTGTAGGACTGTAGAGAGAGAATCAAGAGAAAGAGAACATGGGCTCAAAATTGAGAATAACAACGAAAAAAAACAGCATATTATTATTGGGAAAAATATTTGTCATTTTAAATGATAGAGAGTTGTGTCATTTTAAGAGAGATATAGACACAGAAAATTTGAATTTTAAATTTAAAAAAATCACTTACTTTCTTTTTCCCATGATTTTCATTTTTTCTCTCTTTGTCTCTCTTCTAAAATGACATAACTTATATCATTTAAAATGACAAACACCAAACACATTATTATTATGTATGCCAATAGTCTTCTGCTTCTATCATTTATGGGGCGTTTGGTTGAGGGGAAATTTTTTGAATATTAGGAAAATGTAATTGATAAGGAAATGGTTGGAAAGTGGGTTTGGTAGGAAAATGTAAAAAAAGTTGTTTGGTTAGATGAAATATTACCGGGCAAATTAGGTAAGATTTATAAAGTCTGTGTTTGGTTGATGATAGAATATTGATGGGTAAATGATATAAAATTATAACAGTAACCCCATAAAAAAAGTGAAACCTTTGCACTTTAGACGAGGGTATTTAAGTCTACTAGTGGGTTACACTTTTACCATTTAGCTAGCTAAATGTAAAATACCACCCTCAAATTATCTTTCTAAATAGTAATTTTGTCTTGCTTTCTATGAACAAATAAGAATGCTATACAAATACAACACCTAGGAAATTTTTATAAAATCATCTACCAAACATTACTTTCTTACTTTGCCAATTTGATTTGCATGGATAAATTTTAAGAAATCTTGAACCAAACAACACCTTAACCTTTTTGTGCAATTCCTACTCACTCATGCATGTAGAAAACTAGCTTAAATAATCGCTTTCTAGTAAAAAGAAGCCATTACTAGTAAGTAAATTTTAGTTGAAGGTAACATGAAAAGGAAGTTAGACAAAATTCCTATTTTTTTTTTTTAAGTATATATACCGAAAAATATTACTCTTATTTTATACTAGCTAATTATTTGATATTTTTTTAATTCGAAAATCTCATCATTCTTTTTTATTTTTTTGTCTTTTAATAATAACTTTTTTCTATAACATAAGATAAAAATACATACTTGAACAGAAGTGCAGTCAATTAACTTAGCAGCATCATCCAACCTTATAACATCGTGATACACGTATCTTCTAATCTGAAAATTGGCATAAAAAATAAATTGAGACCAAGAATTGAGAAATTGAGGTAAGTTTTCTTGATATTAGTTTCATCTTGTATGAAATTGAGAAAGCAAAACCTGGAAGAGTCTATGAGAACGATGAGGAGGCAAACAATGAGGGCAAATACTGATGCAACAATCCAAACAATACACGTTCTTTTCATTCTTCTTTGCCTCTTCATGAATTATGCAAGCGTTGTAGAACTTCTCTGTGAGGAGGACTTGAAGCCAACGGGGAACATGTGGAGAAGAAATTAACTGTGAACATGAATTAGCAGTAAAAGGTGAATGAATTGAATTAACTTTAACAACCACGCATTTAAAAAATGGAGAAGAAATTAACTGTGAACATGAATTAGCAGTAAAAGGTGAATGAATTGAATTAACTTTAACAACCACACATTTAAAATAAAAAATAAATAAAAAAGAGAGAAAGAGAGAACGAAGAAAAAGGAAGGATATTCATCATGATTTTCTTTTGCAATTTAAATATTGACGTGTTTGAGTATCAGGCGAATGAAGTGAATAAGTTTCAACACACGCATAAAAATGGAATACATAAAAAACAAAGTTGGAAGCCGTAAAAGCTAAAGAAAAAACATATATACCCACCATGGTTTGTTTTTTCTTTTGTAATTTGAATTTTGATGTGTTAGTGTGTCAGTGGTTTTTCTTTTTTTGTGGAAGGAGAAAGAATTCTGATGAGTGTTTGAAGTTCATGGAGGAGACGAAGGAGTGAGCGGAGGCATGATCACAGTGAGTAAAAATTGGATTTTTGAAAAGGAGGAGAGAGAAAATGCAAGGAAACGGCGCCTGACAGCTGAAATTACAAAAATTACTATTACCAATAAAGAACTGACCACAAAGGAAAGAAGAGATGTGGATGGCATAGTGAGGAGGGTAGCCACATTTAAGGACGATTGTGTCGTACACTACGCTTAATTAGCTTGAAATAATTCTATGAAAATATTCAAATTTTATTATGATATGATTTTTTATTGGGAAAAATGTGTATCATTTTAAATGATGTAAAATTGTGTCATTTTAAGTTAGAAAAAGAGATAAATTATGGGAAGAGAAAATGGACGAAAAAAATGTGTGGATTTCATCTCATTTTTAGAGTGAAATGACATAAGTTGTATCATTTTAAAAAATAAACATTTTTTTCTTGTTTTATTATTAAAGGAAAACTATTATGCCTTTTCTTTATTTATTTATTTATTTTTTGGATAGATCCTTTTTGTTTTAATCTTTCATATTTAATTTTATTATATTTTAATTTATAATGCGATAATAATATAAGATAAAAAATTAAGAAAAATAAAAAGTTTCATATATATATAAGATCATAAAGGGTCTAAATAATATATTTTTATAATGACAATGGATAATCATGATATATATATATATATATATATATATATATATATATATATATATATATATTTGTATAATCATGATACTTTAAAACCACGATAAATGATACTATTTTTGTAATCACAATAAATTTAAGTCATAAATTAGAAAGCACAAGGATCAAATGATAAATCATATAATAGCCCTCACATGTAGTTGTGGATTTAATTATGAATTAACAATTTTAATCATGACATTGAAGAATAATTATAAGGAAAGTAGAAGAAAAAGAAATAAAGTCATCTTTGGTGAAAAATGAGTTAAAATGACAGTTAAGGGGTAAAAATACGGGTAAATAAAGTTACTCAAAAAGTGAAAGTAAATATGGAAATATTACCACAAAAATATTGTAAACGAATGTGTAAAGTTAGAATGAGAGTTAATTGAGTAGGATAGATGAACTTATACCCATTGAGTTTATTTAAGTCATTTAAGTACCTAAGCATCCCATTCTTCTTCATTTCTTATGCGACGTTCCACAGAGAGCACGAACAGAAACAAAATCAAAGGTTTGAAAAAATCTTCAATCCTTGATAACTTGAGCTAGGATTGGTGAAATCAACCCATTTCAAAGCCTAAAGTGTGTCAAATTTCATCCTCTACAAAACCCCTAGCTTAGTTTTAGTTGAGAGTCATTATATTGAGAGATTTCAGTATCTATAGGTTGCGGGTACTGTTCACAAGAGAAGAAAAGTGATGTTTTTCTTGGTTTGAAGGCTTGAATTGTCTTTCTCTTAGTGAATTGAGGCTCCCAAGGTAATTACCCCAACTCCTTCCTGTGATTTTGGACAAAATCCATGAATTTAGAGTTGTATAAATGGGGGTTTGATGATATGGATAGTTAGAGAGTGATTTGGATATAGGTCCCTTTGTTAAACATGCTTAGGATTGGTTCCTGTAAAAGGAAAAATTATGAAATGGCCGTTTAGGACACTTTGATAAATTGGAAAAAAAAATCAAGTGTAGATTTCTTGTAGGTGTAGTCTTGAGAATTAAACATGGTTGACTAGTATATAGGAATACTGATTGTCTTCACATCTTGGAACTAGGTTGTGACTTGTGAGAGATCGTGACTCTGTGGACACGAGAATTATAGGACACTGCTTGCCAGGTAAGCTTTCGGTCCTTGGGGTTAATCCCCCGTTTGTTCCACCAGACTCCGAGGGAGGATGGTAGTTTGATATGGTATGTTGAAATAAATTGTTATATATTGCATGTATATGTATGTATGTTTGTGTGCCACACAAGACGGTGTTTCCTTGTGTGAGGCATAAGACGGTGTTTCCTTATGCATAGTATGAGATGGTGTTTCCTCATACGGTATGTTGCAAGACGGTGTTTCCTTGCGTAATGCATACTTGTTATATTCTCTGGCCAGTAGGATTGATTATTGCACACATGCATTGATATACATATTCTGATGCATATATATTATTGTATAATGTAGTTATACCTGAAGTGAACTTAGGGGTGGAGGAACCCTCCAAGGACCCCTAGTTTACTGAGATGGTTGATCTCACCCCGTGTGGGGACTTACATTTCAGGTACAGAGCTCGATGGTGTTGAGGCATCGCATGGCAGGAGGCCAGGGTAGAGATAATGCATGTAGCAAGAGACATGATTGCTATTATGCCTTGATGACATGATATATGATTTAGACTATCTTTTAATATGTGCATGATTGTTATTTTGATGCACATGACCCGATGATATGTTGTGAAGAGCATAGGAAGTGTCTATGCCATCTTGGATAGTCTATATGCAGTGTTAGTGAAATATATGTATAGGCTATGTTATTTGTTTTTTTGCACCTCTTTTGATTAATTGACGCAATTAAATAAATAATTATGTTGGTATTATTTTGAGAAATGATATGTATTTGATAGCCTAAGCAATAGATTGCTAGGCAATAAGATTCATGTATAAGTGTGACTTGTATAAAATATAATCAAATGTCAATTAGGTAACCTTTTCTCTATGGGAATAATCCCCACAGCCTCCAAATACAAAGGAGATGTCGTCCGTTTATTTTAAAAACATGGGAGGCGCAAGAAAGTATCAAGTAGTTTTAATTGAACAAGAAATGATTAGCGAATTGAAATAAAATTGAAAGAGAAAAAGTTTGTTCACGATTTAATTAAGGCTATTAGTGAACTGTAAAGTAAGCTTCCGCGTTTAACTTAATTAAACATGTTGCGCTTAATACCATATGTGATGATAACAAACCGGTCCGGAACGGGGTGTTACAAATCACATAACATTAAGAGTGAAAATAAAGTTATTCATAATATTAAATAACATATTATATGAAAACAACGTTGAAAACTTATAATAAAAATAGGGTTTCTTTTTTCTAAAGTTACTTTAGATAACTTTATCTAATATTTTTCGAAACGACGTTATTTTGGGTGAAAATTATGGCATTTTGTAGTTTTAATTTATTTCAAGATTATAATAGTCTTTATCATTCTAATTTTTTAATTTTTCAATCTCAAAACAACGTTAGATACTTTGAACATTAGACAAAATTGTCTAAAATAATGTTAGATACTTTTTTTCATAAAGATAATAACAGTATTGTATTTTGGGAAAAATATTTTTATTTTTGCTGTATAAATTTTTATTTTTACCATATTCAGATAGAAGTGAATGGATCTCGTTATGACGAGAAGAGATGGAAAATTTATTATAATGAGATCGATCAATTTTTATATAAATATGACATAAAATTTTGCCATAAAAATAGAAATATTAAACCATTTTATTTTAAGCATCTATTTGTCATTCATTGTGTACATTAAAACATAGTTTTGGAAAATCTCACAATAAAATGAACAATAAAAATATAAATTACGCGAAAAATATTTATTCTTTTAAATGACACAACTTATATCATTTCACTTTCACAAAGAGAGAGGACCCACACTTTTATTTTTTTTGTTAACTCTCTCTCCTTCTTTATCTATCTCTTTCTCTCTTTTAAAATGACACAATTTTACGTCCTTTAAAATGACACACAATTTTTCCCTAAACTAATAAAGGATAATGGTCAAAACGGCAACTTTGTGGTTTACTATGAGCTCATGTCCCGAAAACCCTAAAAACCCTAACCAAATGGTTCTTTATGAATGGCTGTCTTGCTGGCGCCTCCCTCCCTCTCTCTCTCTCTCACAGTGCTAAGTGCTAAATGACAAGACAAGAAACAGTGACTTTTCTCAGTTCTCGGTAGAAATTGGTTGAAAAATTGTCCAGGGGGAATAGGGCCTGCCATCACCATATTCGTAATGACAATTGTACCCATCATCAACATCTTGTTTCCCAGAAATAAATTGGTACCCATTATTCATAAGTAGAAATTATTTACGTTTTATTTAAATATGTTCTTATTAATTTATTCAAAATTAATTGAATACTATATAAAAATTAGGCTAAAATACAAAATACCCCCTTGAACTTTGGCCATATTTTAAATTACTACCTTAAACTTTCAATTGTTTTAATTAACCACTTGTACTTTGTTACATTAACAAATTAACATATTTGTTAAAATTTGACTTAGAGTGTTAATCTTAACTCCCTAGTTTTATTCTCTTCCCTTATTTGCATTCCATACTCTTGTGTAGAGTTTTTCTCCCTCTCTTCTAAAATCAAAGTTTTCATTATGATCCAATATCTCGCTCTCAATCAAGTTTTGCTTTATTGACTCATAATCACAAACGTTAATGGTATTCATATTCTCCACCATATATAATTGCCCCTTTTTTAATCATATTTGCATGGTTGGCTACCATTTATTTTCTGTGTAATGCAAAAATGTTGCAGCATAACACAATCATGATTGCCAGTGCCCAAAAGAGGCTTGTGGCATTCCTACTTGGCCTTATGCTCTCTGTCACAGAAACCTCTGCATCTATGTTCGACAACGTTAGCTGCACAAGCAACAAGACTTTTTTTTTTTTTGGTAAAAGGACACAAGCAACAAGACTTAATTGAAACGGTGCATTGATGTTATAAACTCGAATCCAGCACTCTGATGAGAAACTCTTCTAGATTATTCTCTGATACGATTATTTTAATTGTCTAAATTACTTGGCATCCTTTATTGTATGATTTTCTCTTACATTGCCTTCTTGTTGGAGAGAGAGGAGGAGCACCCCTTGATTGAGAGCGGGATATTGGATCATAATGAAAATTCAGCAATTGCCATTCCCTGAGATTTTATTCCCGCTAAGGGGTACTTCCTTAAGAATCTATCCAATTGTTAAAAATAAAATAATAAAATTAACCCTGTTAGACAAAATTTTAACAGAAATGTTAATTTGTTATCATCATAAACTATGAGGGTTAATTGAAACAATTAAAAGTATAAGTGGTAATTTGAAATATGACCAAAGTTTAAGAGGGTAAGTTGTATTTTAGCCTAAGAATTATAATTAAAATGATATATAAAAATGCAAATAATCAATTTAAAGTGGTAATAGTCCTACCTTAATAAGTAGGGGTGTTCATCAACCGATCCAAACCAATTCAAATCGCGGTGACCGAACCGAAAAATTGATAACCGAATAAACCGAAAAATCGAAAACCGAAAAAAATCCGCAAATTTTAATTGGATTTGATTGAATTTCGGATTGATAGATGAAAAACGATCCAATACATTAATTTTCTTCTACCTACTTAGGTCTTTCCCCAATCATAGCCCAAAAATTTCTAAACCAAAGATCCATTAACCCATCAACTAAACCCAAAAAAAAAAATCTAGTCATATCTCATCAACAAAACTTCATCTATGTAGAGCTTCGTATCTCATTGTCCAAAAAAAATAAAAAAAAACTATTATCGTTGACCGCTGCTTTTGTATTTAAAAAAAAATTACAAAGCTAACATATACAAAAGATGTCATTTGCACAATAATAATGAAACAAATTTTAGGATTTTCAAAAACCGAAAACCGATCCAATCCAAATAAAAAAAAATTGGATTGAATCGGATCGGATTTGAAAAAAAATCTAAATCAAATGAATGATTACATGATCATACTGAAGGGATTGGATTGAATAATTTTTGCTTTCAAAATCGATCCAATCCAAATAACGAACACCCCTAATAATAAGTAAATATTTATTTATCTCATACGTGAGATGGAAGAAACTCGTATTTTTATGCTTGCAGATAATATTTTGTAGATTTAATTCATAAATTCTAATATGTTAGGTTTAACCAATAAAGTATATTAAGCTGATACCTTTTGACCAAATGTTATAAACATTTAATAACTATTTTTTATTAGGCTCTCTCTATTCTCATGTTGTAAGAGAATTCTTTCTCTTACTATAGACACAAGATATGATGGGTCCCACCTCCCATTAAAAAAAAAAATTATTTCACACATTTCGATGTATCACTAGTAGGAGAAAGAATTCTCCTATAACATGAGAATTCTTTTTCCCTTTTTATTAAGAGGAAGGATATTTTAACTACTAAAATCTTCTACTACTAACTTATTACCTATCTAATCACCATTGAATCAAAGAGAGAAAATGCTAAAAAAATTTTAAAAAAAGAGAAAAGGTTGATCCAATGGTGATTAGATAGGTAGTAAGATGGTAGTAGAAGATTTTGGTAGTAAGAATATCCCTCCACTTTTATTAAATAAGAAACTCATACAATAATGAGATATTTTCTTTTTTATAACAAGGGTTTTATAAGAGTTATGTTGTAGAAAAAGTGATTGTGTTATGTTATAGAGATTTGTTTTGCGAGCCAAAATTTTTTTTTGTTGCGGGCCCTACAAAATGTTATGTGTGTAGGAAATTTTATAAAGTCATGTTACATGATAAATGATAAACCCTTATAACAAATAGGTAAAATGCATAAATGAGCCAACTTGTATACAGAGAATTCTACGCCCAATATGGGAATTACCATTTAGGCTCTCTTTTATCAAATATTAAATCAATTAGCATCAATATTCTACTTTTAGTGGTGGAACGTGCATGAGACGGGGACTACAGGGTGATCGACTGATCGCCCCCTTTCACTTTTTAAATTTGACTATGAGTATTTGTGTTTGACACAATCTATTATTATTTTTGTTCTGGATGGCCCAATCACCCAGTAGACCCAATCAGCCTATCGCCCTGGGGTCCAAGTCGCCCTAACGGGCCAACCACCCCAGCGGCCCAACGTCTCGTCCAAGCCTCTTATCAGCTCCACGTTAGCCCTAAGGGCTGAAGTGGACCCTCGCATCCACCGAGGGAGCATCACTCCCAAGAGATACACCAAAATGTCTTACCTTGGGACATTAACCACCAAAGGCAATCGCCGCAGACATCACAAAGGGAAACTCTCCCTTTGCCCAACGCTGGCATCGCCAGTGATAGGGGACGCAGCGCTGTCACCACGTCAGCGCCTAAACCGCCCAACACTGCTACCATAGGAGTGTATCCCAAGGAGAGTTGACCATCCTCTCTGATTTGTCCGCACCATGATCACTATAAATAGCCCCCAGGGGGCACAACTGAAAGCATGTGATGTATCGTTATTAGCCTATTACTTGAATTCTCTTACAGCTTTATACTTGTATTGATTATCTGCTTATACTTAGGATAGTACCTTGTGGCCTGGTCATTACCAAAGTCATAGGTATCGCTCATACAGTGATCATACACCCTATAAGGGAACATAGTGGGCTTTTAGATTCCAACGGTACATTGGCGCCGTCTGTGGGATACTATAAACTTCTATTCCCATTCTTTAACCAGCTGAAAAAGAACTTTCCATTTCCCGTTAAACAAATATGGCTATTACTAGAAGAGCAGAACAAACGAGAGCTGGGACCCCGGAAGGCCATGTACAATCGGCCAGTTCCGACTCCCCACCATCCATGCACTCTGCACCAGCCGTACAAGCCGGCAATGTTCCCATCGCCCCAGTTTTGCGACCAGTGAACCCCCCGCTGCTTGTGACCAACGAAAGAGAAGCACGGGTTAACCGCCAGGTTACGATTCGAGAAGCACAAGGTGAAAATGTTCCCACACAACCCCCACCACCTGGCGTCCATTACGGTATGCCATTACCGGCTACAGGTCCACCACCAATCTTCCCAGCATATCAACCCCGACCTGCTCAGAGCCAACCCTTACCCTTTTATCATGATTACCACGCCCAAGCCGCTACCTTATATCCTAACAGGCCCCATGGCCAAAATCCACTCACGCCTTTCCCCGCACACTACCCGTTCCACACTTACCCAATACCACCTTACAACGCTGTGATCCCACAACCCCGATATCACCCCACGCAACCACAAGTTGCCCCACAACCCCAGGGGTCATTCATGAACCCTAGTCAACCACAATGTGTCGGCCAACAAGGCCCTGCTCTCTCTTATTCCGTGGAAGCCCCAGTCGCACCACGCCAACCCCTTGGTCAGCAAGTGCATAACCCAGACCCACGGGTAACACCTGCTACTACCTCAGGGCGGAATAAACCGCTGACTGACATCTTGCGCTTGACCCCTATACCTCTCGGTTTCAAAGGCCCATCCAACATAATCACCTACATTGGGGATTCTGACCCCTTCGAATGGATTCAAAAGTTCGAAGCGGCGATGACCCTCCATGGAGAAACTGACCTCCTCATGTGCCGAACTTTCCCGACACTTCTCGGCGGAAGAGCTCTAACTTGGTATACTACGTTGCCAACTGGCAGCATCTCTTCTTGGGACGACTTAGCCTACAAATTCCAGGCTCACTTCGCCACTAGTCGCCCGGTACCCAAGTCCGTTCATTCACTTGAAAAGATCAGACAACAATCAGGCGAGTCCCTCAGGGCGTTCCTTGACCGCTTCGACAAAGAAGCTTTGCAAGTACAAGGCCTTGATCCTAAGGTGCAAGTACATATATTCCTTTCAGGTTTAAGACAGGGCGCGTTCGCTTACGAACTAGCCCACCACGAGATAACTGATTTGGAGGGAGTAAAGAAGAAAGCCCAGGAGTTCATGCGAATCGAGGAGTACAAAGGTAGTAGGACCGATGACTCATCGCACAGCCAGGCCCCAAAGCAGACCAAAGGCAGAACCGAGGGCG
Source organism: Gastrolobium villosum (assembly GCA_032173675.1). Lineage (NCBI taxonomy): Eukaryota > Viridiplantae > Streptophyta > Magnoliopsida > Fabales > Fabaceae > Gastrolobium > Gastrolobium villosum. Next base: position 34,434 of record JAVKPL010013786.1, on the reverse strand, counting down.
ATGAGGAGAAGAAGACTCAGAACTCTTCCAGAGGAACCGGACGCCCATCAGGGCGAGGTCATACAGGACGACGTCCTCATAGCGTTAACCAGACGGATTACAAAGAAGGCCAGAAAAATCCACCCCCACGACCGGATCAAGACAGAAAGACCGCCGTCTACTGCAAGTTCCACCGCAGCAACGGCCACAGCACAGAGGATTGCAGACATTTGAAGGAGGAGATTGATGAACTCATTAAAGGTGGAGCATAGCGACGGACCACTGAAGGCGCCCGCGGTGACGGACCGGCAAGGCGACATCACGAGCGCAGTAAATCTCCAGACAGAAATAATCAATCCCGGTACCGGTCACGCCATGACCGCCCCAGAAGAGCAGAATCCCCAAGAGGCCACAACCCACCTCCCAGCCCACGCCACAGGAGCAGAAGAGACGAAGATGATGAAGAAGACTCCGCCGTCATCAAACACGGAGTGATTAACATGATATCCGGCGGCCTGAGTGGAGGAGGAGAAACCTCCAACGCTAGAAAAAAGCATCTGAAGCAGTGTTTGGCGGTGGCTGGGAAGGTCATTAATAAAGCCAAAACCAATCCAGGCCCCGCCAAACCCAAGATCATTTGGGATAGCGAAGATCTAGGCGATGTCCTCCCAGGGCATGACGACCCCTAGTCGTTCAAGCAACAATCGCCAATTTTGGCGTTAACAGAGTTTTTATTGATCACGGCAGCTCTGCCGATATTTTGTTTCTCCCATGTTTTTCAGCGTTAGGATTCACAACTAACGATCTGACCCCTGTTTCAGGAGAACTTTCAGGTTTCAACGCAACGACTACCAAACCGCTAGGTATGATAAACCTACGTTTATCATTGGGAACGCCACCAACTTCAAAATCCGCTGACATCCAGTTCCTGGTGCTTGACACCCCTTCAGCATACAACGCCATACTTGGTAGAAGGATGTTCGCGGCGTTCGAGGCAAGCGTTTCTCACCCACATCTAGCAATAAAGTTCGTGGCAAAGAATAACAAGGTAGCAACGGTGAAGGGCGATCAGCTGGTCGCCAGGAGTTGCTACAACATATCCCTAAGGCCAACTACAAGAGTTACATTCAGAACTCCACCAACCCAGCAGCGAAGTTCCAGCCCGGCGAGCAGCCCACCCAAGAACACGGTCGAAGGTGACCAGTGTCTCTTGGTAGAGTTCGATGCAAGAGACGACCCCAGAATAGAACATGCAAGGCCTACCCCCCCCGATGGAGCTTTAGAGCACGTCATCCTTGGCGACCCCGACCAAACGACAACCATCGGGGCGACAATGCACCCCGGCACCAAAGATGAGCTCATTAAGCTGCTCAAACGGAACAAGGACCTGTTCGCCTGGAAACCTTCAGACATGCCAGGAATTGACCCTGAAGTCTGCTGCCACCGGTTATCCGTAGATCCTAAAGCCAAACCCATCGCTCAGAAAAAGAGGAAGTTCGGGCCTGACCGACAAAAGATCATTGACGAGGAGGTTAAACGACTGCATGACGCCGGTTTCATCCGAGAGATCAAATACACCACGTGGTTGTCCAACCCCGTGTTGGTTAAGAAACCCAATGGGGCGTGGAGAATGTGTGTTGACTACACTGACCTCAACAAGGTGTGCCCCAAAGACGCGTATCCATTCCCCAGCATTGATCAACTAGTAGATAACGCGTCAGGGTTCAAAATGATGTCTTTCATGGACGCTTACTCTGGCTACAACCAAATCCCTCTGCTCGAGGAAGACCAAGACAAGACGACGTTCATCACTCAGAACGCCAACTACTGCTATACCATGATGCCCTTTGGCCTAAAGAACGCCGGAGCAACTTACCAGCGCATGATGAACATAGTGTTCAAAGACCTAATCGGCGACAGCATCGAAGTGTACATTGATGACATGATCGCCAAGTCAAGAGACCCAGGCCAGCACTTGAGCGACCTTGAAGGCATATTTGAGAGGTTGAGAAAGTACAACATGCGCCTCAACCCCAGCAAGTGCGCCTTCGGGGTCCCCGCAGGAAAATTCCTGGGCTTCATGCTCACCGAAAGGGGCATTGAAGTCAATCCTGATAAGTGCAAGGCGGTCATTGAAATGAGAAGCCCACAAACCATCAAGGAAGTCCAACAGCTAACCGGAAGGCTCGTGGCCCTCACGCGATTTCTAGCAAACTCGGCTCATAAGTCCCTCCCTCTCTTCGGCCTACTAAAGAAGGGAGTCACCTTTCAATGGACGGAGGAGTGCGAAAAAGCATTCCAAGAATTTAAGAAAGCCCTCTCTTGCCCACCAGTCCTCGCCAAGCCAGACAGTGGAGAGACCCTTTACCTATACCTTGCCGTCGGCAACGAGGCGGTCAGCGCAGCTCTTATCAAAGATTCTAAATCGGAAGGGCAGAAGCCGGTTTATTTCATCAGTAAAGTACTACAAGGCGCTGAGCTTCGATACCAGCAAGTCGAAAAGGTCGCCTTCACACTCATTTTTGCTGCCAGACGCTTGAGACCGTATTTCCAGTGCCACCCGATCACCGTCAGAACTAACCAGCCAATCCGCCAAGTCCTCCACAAGCCCGACCTCCCAGGAAGGATGATGTCATGGGCGGTTGAATTATCTGAATACCAGATCACTTACGAGCCGCGTACCGCCATCAAAGCCCAAGCCCTTGCAGACTTCATCGCTGAAATGACGCACTTCAGCCCACCAGGCGACCAAACAACTGACGCCAGCCAGCCAGCAACGTGGAAACTATTCGTTGACGGTTCCTCCAATGCCAAAGGTTCCGGTGCAGGCATGATAATTGAAAATCCGGACGGCGTATCCACAGAACACTCGTTAACATTCGAGTTTAGCACGACCAACAATCAAGCAGAGTACGAGGCAATGATAGCTGGCCTAACTCAGGCAAAAGAGATGGGTGCCCAACATCTTAAGGTGTTTAGCGACTCCCAGTTGGTTACCTTCCAGATCTCGGGCGAATACCAGACCAAAGGACCACTGATGTGCAAATACTTGAAAAAGGTCAAAGAGCTACTCCAATCCTTCGAAAGCGTGGACGTGGAGCACATCAGGCGAGCAGATAACGCCAGGGCCGATATCCTCGCCAAATTGGCAAGCACTAAAAGCCCAGGTAACAATCGGTCAGTTATTCAACACAATTTTCCTGACCCATGCATAATCATGAGCATTACTGACGTCGCCGCTGAAGTCGCGGAAGAGACATGGATCACGCCCATCATCAACTACCTGTCAGCTGGGATCCTACCTCCCAACCCAAAAGAAACTAAGAAGGTCGTTCGGAGGAGTGCCCACTTCTGCATCGTTCAGGGGCGCTTGTACAAAAGAGGGATTTCAGTCCCACTTCTGAAATGCATCGTTCCTAATGATGTACAATATATCCTGGAGGAGATTCATGAAGGGATCAACGGCCACCACATGGGCGGCCACTCCTTAGCAAAAAAAGCTCTACGAGCAGGGTTTTACTGACCAACAATTGAAAAGGATGCACGGGAGCACGTCAAAAAGTGCGATAAATGCCAGAGATTCGCGGACATACACAGAGCTCCACCAGAAGAGTTAACATCAATCACATCGCCGTGGCCATTCTACAAGTGGGGAATCGACATCTTAGGACCTTTCCCCATGGCTGCAGGGCGAATCCAGTGGCTGTTGGTCGCAATAGACTATTTCACCAAATGGGTGGAAGCCGAACCATTGGCTACCATCACATCCCAGAAGGCCAGGAAATTCTTTTGGAGGAGCATAGTTTACCGTTTCGGTATACCTGACATTGTTCTGCGAAGGGCGGACGTTGGAAACAAAAATGCCCGAGAAGGCAAGCTCGCCCCAAATTGGGAAGGACCATACCGAATAGCAAACGTGCTAGGAAACGGAGCATACTCCTTAGTGACGTTGGATGGGAAAGCAATCCCGCGAGCATGGAACGCTGACAAACTCAGAAAGTATTATAGTTGATACACCATGTAAGAATCTCTGCACTCTTTTCCTTTCCTAAGTTTTTATCCCAATGGGTTTTACTAGGAAAGGTTTTTAACGAGGCAGAACTTTCAATAAATAACCTTCAAATCATGTTACTGTTGTTAATATGGTTTGGCCAAAAAACGGGATGGTTCTCACCCCCGCCGCAGTTGGACTGGGACGGTTCTCACCCCCAGCCAACGCCCAAAACGGGACGGTTCTCACCCCTGCCGCAGTTGGACTGGGACGGTTCTCACCCCCAGCCAACGCCTAATAACGGGACGGTCCTCACCCCCGCCTCAGTTGGACTGGGACGGTTCTCACCCCCAGCCAACGCCTAATAACGGGATGGTCCTCACCCCCGCCACAGTTGGACTGGGACGGTTCTCACACCAACCAACGCCCAACGCCCACACTAGGACCAACGACAATTAATAAAGTTAGTAAACATTTCATTCAAGGCACGCAAAAGTTCAAAGTTATTAGCAAAGAAAGAAGCCCGAGGCGGACAAGAGCACAAAGAGAGAAAAAGATATTCATTACTGGCAAAGAAGAAACCTGAGACTGACATGCCAGCCGCAGTAATATATATATATATATATATATATATATATATATATATATACACACACAAGTTATACAGTCCTCGCTTCCGGATCCTTCAGCGCCTCAGTTCCACCACCCGCCGCCTGATCAGAATTAAGTTCGCTGCCATCACCCGCCACTTCAGGCTCCTCACGCCCACCTTCCAACCTTCGGTCATTCTCGCCATCGGAAATTGGGAGCGCCTCTATTGCCCCTTTATCATCATCAGTTTCAGGCGCTTCCTCAATAACCTTCATGACACCGCCATCCAGCCGCTCGACAATTTTGCCATCCTCGACATCGTAGGCAGGATCAAACCCCGCCAAATCAGCGCCAGGATACCGGACGGCAACTTGCTGGAGAGCGCTGGTAAAGGCTTGAGACATCAGGCTGGCGAGGGCCTCCTCCAACTTCTCAACCTGACCTAAGGCCTTGTTAAGATCTTCATCTTTTGCATGAAGACGACCCTCGGTCACGAACAGTTTGGCAGCCAACTCATCCTTCTCAGTCAGGAGGATCCCCTTTTCCTTTTTGGCGTCCTCCAACGCCTTGCTTAAGGTGGCTTTCTCACCTTTCAGACGCTTCACATCATCGTCAACGCTAGCCTGCCGCGCCGTCAACGTTTTGATAGAAGCATCCTTGTCAGAAAGCTCCTTGCCAAGCCGCCCCACATCAGCAGTAAGGGCATCCACTTGTCGCCCAAGATCGTCAAGGCGATCTGCCTGCACGGAGCACTTCTCATCCACCGCCAAGGAAATCTCCTGCATTGCAAAGATGCGGCCAACAATCACCTGAGTACAATCCAATAATTGTTGGCGATCAAGGTGCGACGGGGCCAGCAAGTTGGGATGTCCTATGTTAGGATATCCACGTGAAAGATCCCCTTCCGACAGAGAAAGGGCGCTCGTGACAGAAACCGGAGCAGCGGCAATAGGAGAATTGTGGGGCGCTATCGGAACCTGATCGCCCTCAGCCGAAGGGGGATCGGTTACCCGATCACTACCAGCTGAGTAACCATCACCTTCAACCTGACCCTGGCGCGAATATTTGGACGGTCGAGTCGGTGAAAGGCTCGCAGACGCGCCACGCTTCAAACTAGGACCTCCCAGGCCAGGCGACCCACTGCCTAACGTAGAATCACTAGTTGAGGAGTTGCCAGCCGCCCCCATCGCCTCTCTAATTATCGGCATAGTGGCTCTCCTCTTCAGTTCCTCCGCCGGAATGTCCGCGGCAGAACGAACCTTCCCCTTCTTCTTCAGGGCCACCGCCTTGCCCTTACCCGTGTCCTTTGGAGCAAGGGTAGGATGAGCTGGAACAACTTCACCCTGACGCGCCCGCAGCTTAGCAGCCGCCTCACGAGCAAGCCTTAAAGATTCAGACGCTATGCTCCCAACTGCAAGTCAAAGCAAAGACAAAGGAAAGTGTTAGAAGCTACAAATAAAGGGAAGATTTGGAAGGCGTTAGAAGCTAAAAGAAAAATGAAGACAAAGGAAACACTCTGAACGCCATCACACTTCTGTGGCACAACACTTGTTTCGTCGGCCAGACAGGCAAAAACCCCTTAACATCCACAAAAAAATCAACTACCGCTCGCTCCCCAAGCGTCAAACTCCCAAAGGGGTAGGAATACCGATCGGCGTGCACCTCATAATGGACCTTAGTCCAGTACAAAGGAAATCGGCACTGTCTGATCACCGGATCAACAAAGAAGGGTAGCTCCCCATCCTCCAGCGTCGGCTCAATCCAGAAGAAGGTGTGTTTCCAATTCTTGTATGAATTGGCATATTGAGCAAAAATTGCTCCTAATGAAGTCCCTGCCTTTAGCGCCCAAGCTTTTTCTTCGGGGATATTTGGAATAAGTAGAAGAACAACCGCACGGAAAACTCCCATTTGAAGTACCGGCATATACTTTCAAACACCCTAACAAACGCCCAAGCGTTCGGGTGCAACTGGGAGGGTGCGACTTGCAAATGGGATAACACTCCCATCTCAAAATCGGTGAGAGGAAACCTCACTTTCTGATCGGTAAAATGGGTTTTGTAAACCATGAATCACCATACAGACTTCTTGGCATCACTAGGCGCGTCGCAAACTCGTCGGTCACTTGACACCGCAAACGGCTGCCATTTGGCTTCATTCGCGCCATCCTCAGTAATCATAAACGCCGGTTCAGTTTGGTAATGACGACGAAGAACATCCTTATCAGCATAACTCGAGGATGACGCAACGATATCTGGGTCTACCCATTCCCGCGCCTCGAGACGATTGTCCGACTGAATGATCTCCATCAGTCAAGGAAAATTTCTACCTGGAGTAACAAACAGGTTGTCAATCGGTAACTGAACCCCCAAATCAAGACGACGGCTAAAAAAAGAAAAGAAAATCCACCTCGCCCTCTACCCCATCTCCACAACCGCCAGCACTCACATCAATTATTACAAGAAAAAATTACTGTATCTACTTACCATCAGAATTAGAAGTATCTGAAGAACTTGAAGCATAAAAATCTGAGTAGCTTAATGAAGAAGGCCACCAAGCAGGTGGTATCTTATAAAGCCCCAAGTCTTCGTATATGGCGTCCCACACACCATACCTAACAAGACGTCCATCTTCTGGATGTAACCTACCCAGTCGGTTATCCATAGACTCGTCATATTTACGGCGATGGAAAGACACAGGAATTGGTGGTATATACCCCTTTGAAGTGCTTAGAGCAAGCGAGGGATTGGAAGGCGGATTCGAAGGTTTATAGTAAGTTTCAAGTAGGCGATGTTGTGGGAGCTGATTTACAGAAGACAAAGGGCGAATAAGTCGCCCTACGCCAAATGAAGAGCGCCGAGAAGTACGGCGACGGGAACGACTACCTTGCCCAACTGAAGGAACGGAAGGGCCCGAACCACGACGACGAGAAGGCCGAGCCCTGACCCTCTCTTGGGAACTCCCTGACTGCCGCCACCTAGATCTGCTAGGACAACGCCCACCAGAGCCAGACGCCTCACCCAGATAAGGAACTACAGGCTCTAAAGCTCGTTCTGGTAAGAGATTCTGAATCTCTTCTTCGGAAAATCCCAACAGTTCAGGAATTTTATCGTGGGGCAGTGACTCCACCCCCGGAACCAGAGAATGGGAAGAAGAGAAAAAACTACTGACCCCCACCGTACAGCCTTCGACGAAGGCTTCGTCAAACTCCTCCTCTTTGAGTTCAACCTCGGGCAAAACCAACCCAGGGATACTCATAACCTTACAGTACCCAGAACAAATAAGAAGTAGATGGAAAGATATACAGGAAAATCAAAAAGGTAAGATACTATACCTGAAGATTACGCACAAATCGTAATTGAAGAAAGGTTGATCGGAATGACAAAATGAAGAAGGTTGCAAACTGGATTCAAGGCAAGAAATGTCCTCCAAAAAGATGTTCCCCCCTTTTTAAAGAAAAGATGGAACGCAACGTGTCATTACACGGCCGCTGGATCTCCAACCGTTGATGTTGGAGCCAAAAATGATGGGCGGCCATGATGTGCTGCTCTACTTCAGACCGTTAGATGGGAATTGAGTGATCCGACGAACGGACGCGATAAAGGGCGAGGAGGTAATTTCATTACAAATGTCAATCACGTCACTTCAATGCGTCGTACCTCGAAACAACGCAACAGCCTATAATGATTACTGAGGCGTCATAATTATTTTCGCGAGAATCGAAGAGGCACGACAGAAAGGTAAAAACCCAAAACACCCTTGAACCAGTGGAAACAAAAACGGTTGATATCCCAAGGCGTTGGAGGATGAACGCCCAAATTCTAGATCGGCAGATGTTGACCATTGAACATACTCGCACTACACAGAGCACGCCCAATGCAAGTTTGGCGATGGCTGATCAGCCATCGCCCTACCCAGATCACACAGCGCCACAAGCTCTCCCACTTGCGATACACCAAAATGTCTTACCTTGGGACATTAACCACCAAAGGCAATCGCCGCAGACATCACAAAGGGAAACTCTCCCTTTGCCCAACGCTGGCATCGCCAGTGACAGGGGACGCAGCGCTGCCACCACGTCAGCGCCTAAACCGCCCAACACTGCTACCATAGGAGTGTATCCCAAGGAGAGTTGACCATCCTCTCTGATCTGTCCGCACCATGATCACTATAAATAGCCCCCAGGGGTACAACTGAAAGCATGTGATGTATCATTATTAGCCTATTACTTGAATTCTCTTACAGCTTTATACTTGTATTGATTATCTGCTTATACTTGGGATAGTACCTTGTGGCCTGGTCATTACCAAAGTCATAGGTATCGCCCATACAGTGATCATACACCCTATAAGGGAACATAGTGGGCTTTTAGATTCCAACGGTACAATTTTATTGCAGGAGTTGTTTATTATGTTTTTCCTCTAATTTTGTTAAAAAGAAATACTTTTTAAATTAATTTAAAAGATATAAAAATATAAAAAATATTGAAAACATATAGAATTAAACTTGTAGAAAGTAAATTTAAACATAATAATTTTTTTTTCCTAATCAATCTCAAATATGTTTAATGTATATCTAAATATTAATATATAATAATTAAATAAAAATAAGAATAATTAAATTAGAGTTTGAAATTTGAATAAAAATATATTTAAACATGATCAAATTAGTTTTGTTCTCAAATAGATTGGATTTCTTTCACAAAAAAAAATAGATTGAATTTCTATATAAATATCAATATATAATAAATAAATTAAATAAAAGGAATAGAGTTAAGATTTGATAATTGAATATAGTTATGGACCAATTAAATGGTCCCACTTCCTATCCTCACTATATGACATGCACTAAGCATCATACTCCACCACTCTCTCATAACTTCCATCCACTACAAATTACCACCCACTAAGCATTACATGACACTAAATCAACTTATAATGTGCACAACCTCCTAGTGCACTTCATCTACATAACCCTCTATAGCTAATGAGTGGACCTTTTCATAACTTATCTTGCATTCATAAGGCTTGCCATCATGGCTAGTTGGCTACAGCCTATTCATTAGTGCCTAGAGCACATCCTATTCATTAAGCAGATGACTCACCCCCTTATCAGCATACCCATCGAACTTCGGCTAGAGGAATGGGTCCATGACTCACCCCCTTATCAGCATACCCATCGAACTTTGGCTAGAGGAATGGGTCCATCCTTACTAGTTATCTCTTCCACTTGCTCCGTAGATACAATTATTAGCTACCCAGCTAGACATTGATGTTCACCCTTGAACATCTAGCGTCGCTTGTGAGAATTGATAAATTTTGATTCCTACCCCCACAAACATTTGAGCCAAAGAAGGCAGCCTTATCAACGCCAATGTGATCGATGAACAATACTGTCCAATCCACCAATGTCATAGCCGAGCACAACACCTTGTTGCCCTCTGGGTCTAGGTCTTGCTATACAATCATAATTATTTCGTCATGCATGCATCAACAATACCATAACTTGAAAATGGCGTGAGGTGTTCGAGCACACAGAAAGCGTATAAGTTGACTTCCTCCTTCTCCTCAAGGCCGTAGAGTAAGGCTAGAAGGCATTTTGTTGAGCGCATAATGGATTTTGCTTAGAAGTGACAATGCTGGACCCGACCCGACACAAGATTTTCATGTGGGGTCACGGGTCAACCCATGCTTGTAAATCTAATTTTTATTTATTTTTATAAATTTATATTAATTTTATGGGAAAAATATGTGTCATTTTAAAAAGATTTAAAGTTATATTATTTTAAGAGAGAGAAAAAGATAGATAAATGAGGAGAGCGATCTACAAAAAAAAGAGGAGAGAGTTGAAAAAAAAATTTAAAGGCACCTATGTGAGAGAGTGAAAGAATATGAGTTATGTTATTTAAAAGTATAAACACTATTTTCCTACCTTTATTTAGTGGTATAAAAGCAGAATGTTAGATTTAGGGTTGAGTTACTCCCCTTCTTGACTTGTAATCGCAGTGGCAGGAAGCCCTTTCTCATTTCTGGTTTTTCACTTTCCACCATAACCGAACCTTTCTCGATTTTATTACTTTTAAGTTGTGGTTTCGTGTTGCTGAAAAGGAATTAAAAAGAAAAAACTTCTATCTTATTACCACTGTTAATCTGTTAATAAACATCAGGTGTTGCTAGGTTTTTCGGCACCGCTTTTCTTGCTCCGAGCGAGCACAATAGCGGTGATTTCAAGCTTGCAATCGATGAACACCGTGCGCCCTTGGTGATTCAATGCGGACTAGAGCAGGACTCGTGGATGAGACCGAAGATAAAGAAGTTTGGGTGTGGGTTGCGGAGGAGAACAATTTTAATGGTGTTGATCTAGGCAGAAGACATGGAATTTGTGATGGCGTTAGAGGAGGAGGCATAGTGGATTGGAGGAGGGATTTGGTCACGGAGGGTGGGAGCGGCGGAGGTTGTTCCGAGGGAGGGGATGATAGTGTTGATGAGGGTTAAAGTGAAGAGTAAGGTGAAGAAAGTGAGAGAAAAAAAAAAAGTCAGAGACAATGTGTAATTTTCTAGGGAGGGGATGATATGGTGTAGATGATCTTAATGTGTATTTCGGTGAAAGAAGTTACTCTAATTATGTAATTTTGACACATTTGTTGTATGTTGCTGATAGGTATCAGAGATAAAAGGAAGCGAAAACTGAAGGAAAATTGTAATTGTAATATTAAACTCAGTCTCAGAATCAAATAGTTGTATCAATAATATTCACCAATTTGAATTATAAGTAATTGAAAGCAAATTACAAGTATGGAAAATTGATATGACAGTGTGAGACAATTCCAAGTTGAAATAACTACTATAATTGCATATTGTAACATCCCGTGTATACCCGGAATATTAACATTATATCGTATTAAGCTCTACTTAATTAAAAATGTGGAATATTCTTTTTCTTTTCAATTATGACGTCATTATCAATTACCAACTTGATTTCTTAATCAACTTCATAAAAACGATGCATGTATGAAGATTGCAAGACAACTAACTGAAATACCTCATAACATAAAGATAAGTGTGTATCTAAAATCACGTATCTACATCACGTAGTCCGGACAATATCATGATACATTATCACAGCATCGAATAAAACTAAGACATAACAACTCTAAGTGGCATGGACAAACTGAAAGTAAACTGGCCTTTGAAGGCCGATGCATGTAAGGTGTAAAACAAAAATTTTACTGCGGAACATACATGCACACATAGGTTCATGCTTTAAGACAGCATAATGTTACCTTGTTTTTGGCGTGATCAGTCAGGGAGATCAGATGTCAGGCTTGAAGGGTTCAAACCCTCTAATGGTGATCCACACCACCATTCATCAATGATGCAAAAACCCCTTCTTGAAAGCCACCAGATGAACACCACAGTGAGGCTTGCTATGCGTACAAGTGGTGAAGGTGGAGGCTAGGTATTCTGTTTGGAAAGGTGTAGTGAACTACCCTACAGAATGGTGCATCAGATGAAGGAGAGTTGGCTAGGTTTTCTTGACAAAACCCTAAGGTGAGGAACCAGTATATATGCGCACACCTTGATGAGAGGAGGAGAGAATTTAATTCATTCAAAATGAAAACCAACTTTCAAACACATTTGAAATTTGCGCATGGAACAGGGGAGGATAAGGTGGAGCTGTTGCAAAACCAATTTTGCCAACAACCTCTAATCTTATCCTCATGAAATTAAGTTCAAAATAATTTAAACTTAAATTCATAAACTATCATATAGTATACTTTTCATGCGCATAATTCAGCCCTAGAAGGGGTCCAAATATATTGAGTAGTTGCATTCAAAATTTGAATCAACTCACCCACTGATTCCCTCAACCACCAAATCTGAATGGAGCTTTGTTTTAAGTGATAAGATGACATCCTTATCACTCAAATTTGCGCACCAAACAGCCCAAGGATGTGCTCCAAAGATGCTTCTTGATCCAAGGAATATGCTCCAATAAGATCCTGTCTTATCCTTTTGTTATGAAACAACTTTTCAAAGCCAATTCAAATTCGAATTCAAACACTTGAATTCAAATGTTCAAACATTTAAATTCAAAATTCAAAATTTCAAATTTCAAATTCAAATTTCAAATTCAAAATTCAAATTTCAAAATTCAAATTTCAAAATTCAAAATTCAAATTTCAAATTCAAAATTCGAATTTCGAAATTCAAATTCCAAATTCAAATTTCAAAATTCAAAATTCAAATTCAAAATTCGAAATTCAAATATTTGATTATTAATTTAACTAATTAAATTAATTAGTAATGACTTGGACTATCCAAGCCCATTACTAAGCTCCATGCACCATCCACCCATTTAGGTGGGCTTCCAAACAGCTTCTTGGGCTAACAACCATTATTAGGCCCAATACCTTTAAAGCTAGTCCATCATGACTACAAGGTGTTAGTGTGTGACCCATTAGGTCCAACTTAGCTTCTGACATAACTGGGCTTGGGCCCAACAAGCCCACAACCCAATTAATGACAACACAGAGCACTAGCAATGATTTGTTGCCCCAAAACTAGTCAGATTAATGACTTGATCATCCTATTGCGCATATTTGGTTACCGTATGTAATTCCCTTCGTCTCGGTTATCTTCCCATTAACCTAGGGTAAGGAAATGTATCAACCCCTACGGTTTAGGGCAAGCTTTATTCGAAATAGGGAATCTTCAATTTACTGACTCTAAAGGCAGATCATCTCATGATCTCTTTTACTATGCATAGATTCCCGTGTCCCTGTAAATGTCATCCCGATTTCTCCAGTTTACAGATAACCTAATCTCTCACAGAGATTTGACAAATTCCTTCAGCTTATTACCCTAGCCCTGTGCCCTTTAAGGACACGCCCAACAGTATACCTATGAGTCTCCATGTTTCAGGCAGACGAGGCATACAATCAAAACATGCCTTCAAGAGCACAGTCTAGGTAATAACTTCTGGTCTAAGAAAGGACATACCCAAACATAAAGAGATTACTCTAATGACACTATCTGTGAGATTTCCTCATAGAGTCTCTTTTTGGGTCTGTTCAGTGCGAGCTATACTCTTATAGGTCTACCCACGACTTTAGCTAAGATATCTCCATATCTGCAGCTCATGAGGTCTTTACCTTGTATCCATATATGTAAGAACCCGCACCGTTAATTAAGGTAATTAGTGAATTAATTATGATAATTAGGAAATGATTCCATAATTGACCTAAATAATTAATATTGGGCTTAAATAATTATATTGAGTGAGTAAAAATGCTGAAAGTCGCTTTTTGGAAGAAAAGCGCATATACCGGTTCTGCTACCCGGTATAAATGTGTAGCGAAAAAGTATCCCGGAAAATTATAACGAATGCATGATAATTTCTAGAATATTATGTAGGACTTGTAAAACAAGTTTCAAGTCAAAATAATGCAATCTGATGCCAGAACTGATACTGGCTACGGAAAAGCGCGTACCGGAAAGGTGCTCCGAAAAATAAAATAAAAATATGATAAATCTTAGAAAATTGCGTAGGTCTAGATTCCAAAGTTTGGGATCAAGATCTTTTGCGTTGCTATTAAGGCTAATACTGCGCTTAAGTTACCTTTTGCCTATATATGCATTAGTTGCACATAACCCTAGGAGGAATTAAGCTGCCTTGTGCGTGAGAGAGGGGCTGAGCAAGGGGTGGTCACTGTTCCATTACATGCTCTTCTTTCCTTGTGACCAAAACACCATTTTACCTTGTCTTTCCTCCTCTTTGACCTTGCAAACAACTAGGAGAGTGCACTGTGAGGTTAGATTTCAGCTCTTGCTGAGTGAGGGGTGTTTCTTGAGTTGGTTTTGTTGCTGAGTTTGGGTTGTGTGGTGAAGGAGCTTTGTGTGTGGGTGGAGAAGTCTCCAAGTAGCTTCCTTGGTGAGGAAAGAACTCACCTTGTTGCTCCATTTTCGTCCTCCCTAAAGTCAGTACCTTGGAGCTGACTTGTGAGCTCCAAGAGCACCATTGTTGGCTGCTTAAAGCTTAGGGTAAGTTCCCTCATCTTTGATCTTAGTTTTGTGGCTTAAAGTTGATGTCTTTGCCATGTTTAATGAGTAAACAAGAAGGTATAATGAGTATGAACCTAAAACAGATTAAAGATGCATGCTTTAACGTAATTAAGTGTTAAAAGTTGGATATTTGGACTGGATATTCACGAAATGCAGGAACTGCATTCTGTCGTGAGATATCCGGATATTTGTCGAACAGATATCCGGATATCAGTATCCGGATATGGTATCCGGATATTCATATCCGGATATGGTATCTGGATATGCATATTCGGATGAGGGATCTGGATATCCGGATATGGTATATCCGGATATGTTCAGTGTGATATCCGGATATTGCATATCCGGATATGCCCCTTGTAATATCCGGATATCCTGGGATTTCGCAGAACAGTAGTTGTGCTGTGTGAACAGTAAGCTATTGGGGGTTTGCGGACCCTAGATTAATGAAGTTGAACTTCTGTAATTAATGAACTAAGTCAGAATCACATGATTAAGGGCTTATGGCTTTGTTGGAAGCCTTAAGACGTAAAACGTAAAGGAAAGGCGTAGTCTTTAAGTTGTATGCTTGTGATGCATAAATATTGATGTATTATTGGTCCATATCAGATTGTGATACTGCTGTGTTTGGACGTAAGAGAGGTTGGACTCTTGGCTTGGATAGCTAGCTTGCAAGGTAAGCTTTCGTGTCCTCAGTTTAGCCATTTTGTGGTTCCACCATGTCCCATGGGGATGTGGTTTATGCATGCTGTGTTACATGCTTTGATGTTTTGGAAATGCTGTTGAGCTATTATATGCAATGTGCTTTTATGATATGCATGTGGTGTCCACCTATACGGTAAGCCTGAGTATGTAGTACATACAAGATGGTGAGGCTGTGGGTGAGGTGCAAGCGGTGTTCCTTGTACTCATGTGGGTTTAGACGTATTCCTGCATTTCTCTGGCCAGTAGATTTGATAAACACACATGGCATGATTATCTGCCGCATTGCATAGTTTTGGAACTTATATTGTAAATAATGTTTTTGAACTTATATTACACATGTAAGTGAGCTTGGGGTGGAAGATCCTTGAGGACCCCTTGTCTTACTGAGATTTCTTGTTTAGAGATCTCACCCCACGTTTGGGGACGCTTATTTCAGGATCAGGTAATGTTGAGGGCTCAGGTGGCAGGAGGCCAGAGCTGAGTTGATGTTATTATGACATGCTGACATGCTGGATGTTGACTGCTGTTTATGTTTTCCCGCTTTGATTATGATATTATGCTGAGACTGTTGTTGGGCATTGTGCCTTATTTGGTGAGCATGGGGTTTGTCCAT
This sequence comes from Gastrolobium villosum, assembly GCA_032173675.1. Taxonomy (NCBI): domain Eukaryota; kingdom Viridiplantae; phylum Streptophyta; class Magnoliopsida; order Fabales; family Fabaceae; genus Gastrolobium; species Gastrolobium villosum. The sequence continues at coordinate 18,494 of JAVKPL010013786.1, read as the reverse complement.
GCCACATGGTTTTGTTATTGTCTTTTAATTGAAGTTGTAATTAAAGTATCAGGATTTTGACCCAGGCTATGTGTTGTAGTCCTGTGGCTTTAGATACTCACATTATATTTATGTACGAGGTATTCAGTTAGTTGTCTTGCAATTTACATACAGGCAGTATTTTATGAAATTGATTAAGTAATCAAGTTGGCTAAGGTTAATGAAGTCATAATTGAATTAAAGAAAAAGTTATTCCGCATTTTAATTAAGCGTGGCGTAATACGATAGTATGTTAACAATCCGGGTTAACACGGGCTGTTACATTTTATGGTATCAGAGCACTTTCTAGGGAAAAGCCTGTATGTATTGCAATAACTTAGGATGTTTCGTTGCGTTGTTACTTTGCGTTCTCTCTAATTGGTGTGTATTATGATAATGCATATGTGACCACATGGCGTGAGCCTGATCAACTCGTTCTTTGTGTAACATGTGCAGAGTCATGGTGCCACCGAGGAGGAACCCTAGTACGAGCGAGGATCAATCGGATCCTATCCTGGCTGCATTAGCTGAGATGCAGGCGGCCCGACTAGCCGACCAGGAGGCCACGAGGTTGGCAAACCAGGCGATGCTGGACGCCATCAGAGAGGCGAACCGGCGAGCCACTGCTGAGGTTCTGGAGGAGAACCGGATGGCCAACATGACTATGATGAGGGTCATGTTGGAGGAGTTGAGGGCTGGTCCTGCTGCTGGCCAGTGTCCTCCACCACCTCCACCGCCGCCACCGCCTCCACCTCCGCCTAGTCAACAGGAGGACACCCAGAGTCAGATGGGTGAGGGCAGTCATTTGACGGGGGCTTTGCAGACCATACCCGTATTGCTGAGGATCGTGACGAGATCGATCGCCGGCTGAATGCTTTCCGCAAGCATAAGCCACCTTCTTTCGACGGATCTTACGATCCCATTGCTGCTGCCAGATGGTTACAGGCGTTGGACAAGATCTTCCGGATCATGCAGTGTACCGATCCGCAAAAGCTGATGTTCGCCACTTACATGCTGGAGGGCGAGGCCCATGAGTGGTGGACCAACATTTCTCACATCTACGAGATGCAGGGCCGTGTGATGACGTGGCCGTTCTTCGAGGAGTGTTTTCTGGGTCAGTACTTTCCATATGACTCTCAGGAAAGGAAACAGGGAGAGTTTGACCGTTTGGTGCAGGGCTCGTTGTCTGTCGACGAGTACCTGGCCAAGTTTAATGAGTTGGTTAAGTTTGCTCATTTCCGCATGGCGAGACCGACTCATGTTTTTCTTGCTGCTAAGTTCCGGAGGGGACTTAATGAGGACATTGCTGGACATCTTGCTGGTTCTGCTTCGAGAGACTTCGGAGCTTTAGTACAGCAGTGCCGCGACATAGAGGACTATTGCCGTGCGAGTCAGGCAAAGAAGGCCAAGATTGAGGTGCCACAGGGTACCGGCGGTTCCGCTCCCTGGAGGGACAGGAAGTTTGCAAACAAGGGCAAGGGCAAGCAGTTGGCGGCTAAGCAAGCGCCAAACCAGTTTAAAAAGACTTCTACTCAGGGGAACGCAGCTAGACCTCCTGCTCCCCGATGCTCGGGATGCGGGAAGTCACATTTTGGGCCGTGTTCTACCGGATAGTTGATATGCTTCCAGTGTGGCAAGGAGGGCCACTACTCCAGAGATTGCCCAACGGCGAGAGTTACTGCAGTGCAGGCTGTGCCATTGCAGATGGTTCCTACTGGGGCACCAGCCGTGCCACCTACTACGGGGCGTGTGTATACTTTGGATCGTCAGCAGTCGGACAGAGCTCCGAACCTGGTCAGAGGTACTGTTACCATTGGTGGTTCAGCTGTTGATGTATTGTTTGATTCCGGGGCAACGCATTCTTTTGTTGCTACCCCTATTGCTGTGGGGCTTGAGTTGCCCAGTGATGTGCTTTCTCCATCGATGCGGGTGACCACCGCCACCGGAGAAAAATGTTTGACCTCCACTGTTCATCGCGATGTAGCGTTTCAGTGGGATGGCCGTGACTTCTCGGTAGATCTAATAGGATTGCCGATGGCCAACCTAGAGATTATTCTGGGCATGGATTGGTTGTCCAGAAACTGTGCATTGATTGATTGCTGTGCCAAGAGAGTGGTGATGTCTCCGGGTGGGTCCACAGCCAGTTCCTCACCGTTCATTTCTGTCCTGCAGGCGAGGAGGGCCTTGAGAGCAGGGGCTTTTGGCTATGTTATGTTGGGAGGTTTGGTGAGTGGGACACAGGAGGATCTCACTGGCATTCCTGTGGTGAGGGAATTCCTCGAGGTGTTTCCCGAGGAGATTCCTGAGTTTCCACCGCAGAGGGAGATAGAGTTCTCCATAGACTTATTGCCTGGTGTGGGGCCTATATCGTTGGCTCCATACCGGATGTCGCCACCAGAGTTGGCGAGGCTGAAGAAGCATATCGAGGAGCTTTCAGCGAAAGATTTCATACGGCCGAGTGTGTCTCCCTGGGGAGCACCGGTCATTTTTGTGAAAAAGAAAGATGGGACCATGCGGTTGTGCACAGACTACAGACAGTTGAACAAGGTGACAATCAAGAACAAGTATCCTCTTCCACGCATTGATGATTTGCTGGATCAGCTCAGGGGTGCTTGCGTATATTCCAAGATTGACCTCCGGTTCGGTTACCATCAGATACGGGTAAAGCCGAAGGATGTCCCAAAGACAGCGTTTCGCTCGAGATATGGGCTTTATGAGTACTTGGTGATTCCGTTTGGACTCACCAATGCACCCGCAGTGTTCATGGACTACATGAACAGGATCTTCCAGCCGTACCTGGATCAGTTTGTGATCGTCTTCATTGACGACATCTTAATTTACTCCAAGACGGAGGAGGAGCATGCTGAGCACTTGAAGATTGTTTTGCAAGTGTTGAAAGAGAAAAAGCTATATGGTAAGCCGTCAAAATGTGAGTTTTGGCTCAAGGCGGTGAAATTTCTGGGTCATGTGATTTCCGCTAATGGAGTTGCAGTTGATCTTAACAAGATTGAGGCCGTGATGGACTGGGAGAGGCCCAAGACGGTTACAGAAGTGAGAAGCTTCTTGGGTTTGGCAGGGTACTATAGGAGGTTCATAGAGGGATTCTCCAAGATGGTGCTACCGATGACTCGCCTTACCCGAAAGGAGACTCCATTCGTGTGGACACATGAGTGTGAGGAGTGCTTCCAGGAGTTGAAGGAGAGACTGACTACTGCTCCTGTGTTAGTTCTTCCTGATCCTGCGGAACAGTTTGAGTTATACTGCGATGCCTCTGGAAAGGGGCTAGGCTGTGTGTTGATGCAGAAAGGGAAAGCTGTTACCTATGCTTCAAGACAGTTGAAACCTCACGAGGAGAACTACCCGAATCACGACTTGGAGTTGGCAGCCATTGTTTTTGCTTTCAAGATTTGGAGGCATTACCTGTTTGGCATGAAGTTCGCTGTATTCAGTGATCACAAGAGTCTGAAGTATCTGTTTGACCAGAAGGAGTTGAACATGAGACAGCGAAGATGGATGGAGTTCTTGAAGGACTACGACTTTGAGTTGAGGTATCACCCTGGCAAGGCCAATGTGGTAGCCGATGCTTTGAGTCGGAAATCCGTGAGCTTATCCAGCTTGATGATGAGCGACTACGAGGTGATCGAAAAGTTCAGAGACTTGAGAGTGAATTCCTTGTTTGGGGGCGCACTGCTCGAAATGTAAACAGCAGAAGTGATTAATGAGCTGATGGAGAAGATTAAAGAGGCACAAGTGCAGAGAGAGTGCCTTGATTATGTGAAAAACCAGGACGGTGTGTCTTGGAACGAGGATGGATTGCTGCCGTTCCAGAAGAGGATTGTTATTCCTCGAGGGCCATTGACCGAAGAGGTTATGGCAGAGGCTCATAAGGGCCGGTTTACTATCCACCCTGGTGCCACAAAAATGTACCAGGACTTAAAGAGAAATTTTTGGTGGCCGGGCATGAAGAAGGACATAGCGGTCTACGTGTCCAAAGGCCTTATATGTCAGAAAGTAAAGATTGAGCACCAGAAACCGTCTGGTAAACTTCAACCTCTTGAAATTCCACAGTGGAAGTGGGAGAGTATTTCCATGGACTTCGTGGTGGGATTGCCTAAAACTCAGGCTGGTTGTGACTCTATTTGGGTCATAGTGGACAGATTGACCAAGTCTGCCCATTCTCTTCCAGTGAAGGTGAGCTTCACTACAGAGCAGTTGGCCAAACTATATGTCCGTGAGATTGTGAGGCTTCATGGGGTGCCCGAGAGTATCATCAGTGATAGGGACCCGAAGTTCACATCTCGGTTCTGGGAGGCGTTGCAGGAGGCTTTTGGTACGCAGTTGAGATTGAGTACCGCCTATCACCCTCAGACTGACGGACAGACTGAGCGGACCATCCAGACATTGGAGGACATGTTGAGAGCTTGCACGTTGGAGCAGGGTTCAGCATGGGATAGGTACCTTCCGTTGGTAGAATTCTCGTACAACAACAGTTTTCATGCTAGCCTGGGCATGGCACCCTACGAGGCGCTGTATGGTAGGAGGTGTCGGACTCCTACCTGCTGGTCTGAGGTTGGAGATAAAGAGCTATTTGGCTTGGACTTTGTCCAAGATACTACCCAGCAGATCCAGATGATCAGGGAAAGGTTGAAGCAGGCGCAGAATCGCCAGAAAAGCTACTACGATGACAAGCATCGTCCACTGGAATTCAGTGAGGGTGAGCACGTGTTCGTGAGACTTTCACCTGTCACCGGTGTTGGACGGGCACTCGGAGTGAGGAAGTTGAGCCCGCGGTTCATTGGGCCCTACCAGATCCTTGGTAGAGTAGGACCTGTTGCCTATCGACTTGCCTTACCTCCGAACCTAGCCAACATCCACGACGTGTTTCACGTGTCTCAGCTTCGGAGGTACATAGCAGATCCTTCGCACGTGGTGCAACCGGATGATGTGGAGGTTCGGGAGAACCTAAAGACTCATGTCGGACCACTCAAGATTCTCGATCGAGGCGAGAAACAGCTCAGAAGCAAGATCATTCCGATGGTCAAGGTGCAGTGGACTGGGCGTAGTCCTGAGGAGTGCACGTGGGAGCGAGAGGATGAGCTTCTCCGGCAGTATCCCGACTTTCGAGACATGTATGTTTCTGATTTTGAGGACAAAATCCTTAAAAAGGTGGGGTGAATGTAAGAACCCACACCGTTAATTAAGGTAATTAGTGAATTAATTATGATAATTAGGAAATGATTCCATAATTGACCTAAATAATTAATATTGGGCTTAAATAATTATATTGAGTGAGTAAAAATGCTGAAAGTCGCTTTTCGGAAGAAAAGCGCAGATACTGGTTCTGCTACCCGGTATAAATGTGTACCGGAAAAGTATCCCGGAAAATTATAACGAATGCATGATAATTTCTAGAATATTATGTACGACTTGTAAAACAAGTTTCAAGTCAAAATAATGCAATCTAATGCTAGAATTGATACTGGCTATGGAAAAGCGCGTACCGGAAAGGTGCTCCGAAAAATAAAATAAAAATATGATAAATCTTAGAAAACTGCATAGGTCTAGATTCCAAAGTTTGGGATCAAGATCTTTTGCGTTGCTATTAAGGCTAATACTGCGCTTAAGTTACCTTTTGCCTATATATGCATTAGTTGCACATAACCCTAGGAGGAATTCAGCTGCCTTGTGCGTGAGAGAGGGGCTGAGCAAGGGGTGATCACTGTTCCATTGCATGCTCTTCTTTCCTTGTGACCAAAACACCATTTTACCTTGTCTTTCCTCCTCTTTGACCTTGCAAACAACTAGGAGAGTGCACTGTGAGGTTAGATTTCAGCTCTTGCTGAGTGAGGGGTGTTTCTTGAGTTGGTTTTGTTGCTGAGTTTGGGTTGTGTGGTGAAGGAGCTTTGTGTGTGGGTCGAGAAGTCTCCAAGTAGCTTCCTTGGTGAGGAAAGAACTCACCTTGTTGCTCCATTTTCGTCCTCCCTAAAGTCAGTACCTTGGAGCTGACTTGTGAGCTCCAAGAGCACCATTGTTGGCTGCTTAAAGCTTGGGGTAAGTTCCCTCATCTTTGATCTTAGTTTTGTGGCTTAAAGTTGATGTCTTTGCCATGTTTAATGAGTAAACAAGAAGGTATAATGAGTATGAACCTAAAACAGATTAAAGATGCATGCTTTAACGTAATTAAGTGTTAAAAGTTGGATCTTTGGACTGGATATTCACGAAATGCAGGAACTGCATTCTGTCGTGAGATATCCGGATATTTGTCGAACAGATATCCGGATATCAGTATCCAGATATGGTATCCGGATATTCATATCCGGATATGGTATCCGGATATGCATATTCGGATGAGGGATCTGGATATCCGGATATGGTATATCCGAATATGTTCAGTGTGATATCCGGATATTGCATATCCGGATATGCCCCTTGTAATATCCGGATATCCTGGGATTTCGCAGAACAGTAGCTGTGCTGTGTGAACAGTAAGCTATTGGGGGTTTTCGGACCCTAGATTAATGAAGTTGAACTTCTGTTATTAATGAACTAAGTCAGAATCACATGATTAAGGGCTTATGGCTTTGTTGGAAGCCTTAAGACGTAAAACGTAAAGGAAAGGCGTAGTCTTTAAGTTGTATGCTTGTGATGCATAAATATTGATGTATTATTGGTCCTTATCAGATTGTGATACTGCTGTGTTTGGACGTAAGAGAGGTTGGACTCTTGGCTTGGATAGCTAGCTTGCAAGGTAAGCTTTCGTGTCCTCGGTTTAGCCATTTTGTGGTTCCACCATGTCCCATGGGGATGTGGTTTATGCATGCTGTGTTACATGCTTTGATGTTTTGGAAATGCTGTTGAGCTATTATATGCAATGTGCTTTTATGATATGCATGTGGTGTCCACCTATACGGTAAGCCTGAGTATGTAGTACATACAAGATGGTGAGGCTGAGGGTGAGGTGCAAGCGGTGTTCCTTGTACTCATGTGGGTTTAGACGTATTCATGCATTTCTCTGGCCAGTAGATTTGATAAACACACATGGCATGATTATCTGCTGCATTGCATAGTTTTGGAACTTATATTGTAAATACTGTTTTTGAACTTATATTACACATGTAAGTGAGCTTGGGGTGGAAGATCCTTGAGGACCCCTTGTCTTACTGAGATTTCTTGTTTAGAGATCTCACCCCACGTTTGGGGACGCTTATTTCAGGATCAGGTAATGTTGAGGGCTCAGGTGGCAGGAGGCCAGAGCTGAGTTGATGTTATTATGACATGCTGACATGCTGGATGTTGACTGCTGTTTATGTTTTCCCACTTTGATTATGATATTATGCTGAGACTGTTGTTGGGCATTGTGCCTTATTTGGTGAGCATGGGGTTTGTCCATGCCACATGGTTTTGTTATTGTCTTTTAATTGAAGTTGTAATTAAAGTATCAGGATTTTGACCCAGGCTATGTGTTGTAGTCCTGTGGCTTTAGATACTCACATTATATTTATATATGAGGTATTTCAGTTAGTTGTCTTGCAATTTACATACAGGCAGTATTTTATGAAATTGATTAAGTAATCAAGTTGGCTAAGGTTAATGACGTCATAATTGAATTAAAGAAAAAGTTATTCCGCATTTTAATTAAGCGTGGCGTAATACGATAGTATGTTAACAATCCGGGTTAACACGGGCTGTTACAATATACAAGTAGATAAGTCGTACTAGTCTTACTCGAGATCACTGATCCCCAAACTCAGTGTCTCTAGACTTGGAACATATAATTAGGAATAGACATGCAATATCCTTGAATCCTCATGATCGTGATCTCATCACAGATACTCAAGAGATATCTGTTCTATTCCAAGGGGTTTATCCAGTTCGTTCATATAATATTAACAGTAATATCGAGACACAATATGAAACTGAATAAATAGTGCTTTCATTTATTTGCGACAAACAAAGTTCTACATCTAGTGTCCTTTATTTAATCAAAAGATTGTCTCTAGGACACCCATATGCTAACACAAACCCCATGCTCACCAAATAAACAACATAACCAAACAAGTCTCTAACATAAAACTCCATAAGCATAAATGAAGCTAACAGCATATCATCAACTGGTGCAATCAGCATATAAATTAGTACTATGTAGCTCAACTCTGGCCTCCTGCCACCTGAGGTCTCAACATTACCTGAACCTGAAATAAGCGTCCCCAAACGTGGGGTGAGATCTCTAATCAAAGAAATCTCAGTAAGACAAGGGGTCCTTAAGGATCTTCCACCCCAAGCTCACTCACATGTGCAATATAAGTTCTAAAAACAGTAACTCAGTATAAGTTCCAAAACTATGCAGTGCAAGAGATATCTATGACATGTGTGTTTATCGCTATCTACTGGCCAGAGAAATGCAGGAATACATCTATACCCACATGAGTACAAGGAACACCGCTTGAACCTCACCCACAGCCTTACCATCTTGTATGTACTACATACTCAGGCTTACCATATAGGTGGACATCACATGCATATCATAAAAACACATTGCATATAATAGCTCAACATCATTTCCAAAACATCAAAGCATATAACACAGCATGCATAAACCACATCCCCATGGGACATGGTGGAACCACAACATGGCTAAACCGAGGACACGAAAGCTTACCTCTTAAGCTAGCTATCCAAGCCACAAGCTCAAAATCCAAACACAACAGTATTATAATCTGTCATGGACCATTATCATATCAATAAACATGCATCTCAAGCATACAATAAAAAGACAACGCCTTTACTTTACGTTTTACGTCTTAAGGCTTCTAACAAAGCCACAAGCCCTTAATCACATGATTCTGACTTAGTCCATTAATTACAGAAGTTCAACTTCCTTAATCTAGGATCCACAAACCCCCAATAGCCTACTGTATGAACAATAAAGCTACTGTTCTTCGAAATCCCAGAATATCTAGATATTTCTCGGGGCATATCCGGATATGCAATATCCGGATATCTCACCGACCATATCCGGATATCCAGATCCCATATCCGGATACCATATCCAGATATCAATATCCGGATATCTGTTCGACAAATATTCGGATATTTCACGACAGAATGCAGTTCTGCATTTTCGTGAAGATATCCATCCAAGGTTGGGCTTTTACCGATTAAAGACCCTAAAGCATTCATTTCTAGGTGTGTTTGACATAACACAACGTTAAGTTATCATCTTTTAGCCTTTACATGCATCAAGGTTCTATTTTTAAGCATAAAAACTCAAGTCCAAAGGTGGTGATCATACCATAAGCCAAAATAGAGGTGGATGATGCTCTTGGAGCTCTCTCAACTGCTCCAAAACCCATGTTCAACAAGGTGCACGAAAATGGTGAGAAAGGTTGGTTCTTTTCTTCACAAGGTACCTTCTTGGAGCATCAAACACCAAGAATGTGACACAACCACACCAAACCAGAAACTCGGCACTTCAAACCCACCAAAACAGAATTTCAAACCCAGAAACAAGGCCAACAATACCTTCCCAATGCTCACTCTCACTCACCACAAGTATTTGCAAGGTTAAAGAGAAGGAAATCAAGAGGAAAGATGGCAACTTGGCTCACAAATGGAGAGGAGAGGATGGCAAAAGGGTGGCTGGCTCTAGCTCAGCAAACTCCCGTAGAGAAGAATAGGAGACCTAGGGTTTTGTGCCATAATAGGTGCATATATAGCCAAATCCACTTAAACGCGCAGTATTAGCCTTAATAGCTGCGCAAAATATCTTGATCCCAAACTTTGAAATCTTAACCTACTCATTTTTCTAAGATTTATCATATTTTTATTTTATTTTTCTGAACAACTTTCCGGTACGCGCTTTTCCATAGCCACTATCAGTTCTGGCATTAGATCACATTATTTTAACTTGAAATTTGTTTTACAAGTCCTATATAATATTCTAGTAATTATCATGCACTTATTATAATTTTCCGGGATACTTTTTCGGTACGCATTTATATCGACTAGCAGAACCAGTATCTGCACTTTTCTTCCGAAAAGCGACTTTCAGCATTCTTATCCACTTACTATAATTATTTAAGCCACATAATAATTATTAGGATCAATTATGGAACCATTTCCTAATTTAACACAATTAATCAATTAATTTCCTTAATTAGCGGTGCAGGTTCTTACACATACTACCCTGAACAACTAGAGAGGCTTTGGTTCTCTCCCAAATCACTCCAAAGGATGCCCAACTCCCAGATTCCAAGATGCCTACCCTTACACTCACTTCCCTTATTTGTAACAAACTTGGCAACATTCCCTTGCTGTAAACGTGACTTCACTTGCTCATTGTTTGTTGTTGTACACGTGAAGCGTTCCACTATCCACATGAGCAGTCCCACCTAATTTTCCCCAATACTACTATACACGTGAGCAGTCCCACTAATTTTCCCCAATACTGTTGACTCATCCATTTCATGTGTATTCTGGATTCCATGATGTTTCTGCCTCCTCTTGTATATCTTCCCAAACCTGCCCCTGAACGTATCGATACTCCCCCCATTTTAACCACCTTGTCCTCAAGGTGGAACAGCGGAAATTGATTGTTAAGCATGAAAAAAATCTTCCCACGTGTTTTCAAAAGGTGGTAAATGCCTCCACTTAATCAACACTTCCAAATTCCCATGAGGGTGGTACCTCCAATGTAAAACTTCCTCTGGCTCAGTTTGTAACTCTCATTCAGCAGATATAATAGGTGCCAATGGCTGGACCACTGTTGCAGGTATAACGACTTTTTTAATAGTGAAACATGGAACACTGGATGTACTTTGCAATCAGGTGGAAGATCTAACTTGTAAGCCACTTCACCAACCCGAGCTAGAATTTTATAAGGGTCATAAAACCATGGACTCAACTTTTCATTAATCTTGTGTGCCAATGTCTTTAATCGGTAAGGTTGGAGCTTTAAATATACCATGTCACCCACTTCAAGAACTAATTCTCTCCTCTGCTTGTTATCTTAAACTCGCATCCGATTTTGGGCTATCACCAAGTGGTCATGCAATTCTTTTAAGACAACATCTCTTTCTTGCAACATTGCTGAAACTTCTTCAACTACACAATTCTGGTTGTTGTCCTTGAATAGATTAGGTGGCTTACAATCATATAAGGCCTTGAATGGTGACATTGCGGTTGAATCCTTATATGTGGTATTGAACCAATACTCAGCCCAATGCAACCACTTGGGCCAGTGTTTTGGTTTTGGGCTGCAAAAACATCTTAAATAAGATTCTAAGCAACGATTTACAACTTCCTTTTGCCCATTAGATTAGGGATGATAAGCAGTGGAATAATGAAAATTTGAGCCAGCCATCTTGAACAACTCAGACCAAAAGGGGCTGAGAAAGACCTTGTCACGATCAGACACTACGGTTTGAGGAAAACCACGTAGTCTTACTATTTCGCGAATAAAAACTGCTGCAATATCTCTAGCTGAATAAAAATGACAGAAAACTATGAAATGAGCATACTTTGTCATTATGTCAACTACTACAAAGATAGTATCCACCCCAAAAGCCTTGGGTGAGCCACCAATGAAATCCATGGACACATCAGTCCAGACTTGCGTATGGACGGGCAAAGGCTACAACAAGCCAATAGGTGATAGGTTTTGAATCTTATGTTGCTGACATACATGACATGCAACAACATATTTTAATCTCCTTCATCATTCCTTGCCAATATAGCACACCAGCAATACGTTTGTAAGTTCTGAAAGCTCCTGAATGTCCATCCACTTTGAGTCATGAAATTCCCGAAGTATCAAGGGAATCAACTTGAACTGTTTGGAAGTACCAACCTATCCTGAAACAAAAGTCCCCCTTCACACAAAGCAAACCCTTTATGGGATGTAGGATCGAGAAGAAGGTCTTGTAATATACTTTGCAGCAATGGGTCAGCCCTGATTTCATTATCCAGATCAGTGAAGTGTGTCAATCCTACTTGTGAGATAACAGAGAATTGCATCTGCTTGGAAAGGGCATCAGCCACCTTGTTCTCCCTCCCTGGCTGATATTGAATCTCAAAGTCAAAGCCCAGCAATTTAGAGGCCCACTTCTGTTGTTCTTCACTTAAATTCCTTTGATCAGTAAGGAATTTTAGGCTTTTCTGGTCCGTCTTCACCACAAAGTGTCTACCCTTTAAGTAATGCCTCCTTTTCTTTTATGGAAAAAACAATTGCCATCAGCTCTTTTTCATAGACAGATTTGCTCAAGGCCCCGTGAGAAAATCCTTGACTTATGAATGCAACTGGCCTATTCTCTTGCATCAATACAACCCCTATTCCTTTACCTGAAGCATCTGTGACGACCATAAACTGCTTGTTAAAATTAGGTAGAGCTAACACAAGTACCGAACTCATTGCCCTTTTTAATCTGTCAAAAGCCTCTTGTTATAATGGTTTTGCAATCTTCCCATAGTCCTGTACAAACTTCCTATAGTAGCCAGTGAGACCTAAAAATCCCCTCAACCTTTTGATATTGGACGGTTCAGGCCACTTCTCCATAGCCTCCACCTTATGGGGATCAACCATAACTCCTTCTCATGTAATTATATCGCCTAAGTACTCCACCTGACGCTACCCAAAAACACATTTTTTTTATTTACCACCAGTTGATGCTGTCTAAGTGCCTCCAGTACCTTCCTAAGATGTGTTACATGCTCCTGTTCATCCTGACTGTATATTAAAATGTCATTGAAAAACATTGTTGTCAGATTAGCAAGTGCACTAGTCATACAAGTAATAAAAATGATAAGTAAAGATCGTTCCCACGAGGAATTGTGTCAAGCACTGACTATCCAAATGTTATTGATTTGAATCACCCAAAGAATTCTGAATTGCATGGATTTCTTGTCACTAGAAATTTAGATTGCATAAAATTAAATAATTTCAAAACACAAAAGATATGAATTTAAATTAACAAGTTGTCGGATATCAATGTCCCTCAAGCATGAACTTATGAATGAACCAATTTCCATCATGAATTCTCTATTATGTGATGTTAATCAACCTTTTACTTATCATCAAGATGTAATGTCTTACTAACTTGATAGGCACATTAATTAGAAACCCCAATGTCTTGGTGATTCCTTTCATAATACATGCATTAATCACTAAGGTCTTAAGATTAAACTAGTATCATAGCATCAATGTCTTGATTACTAAAATACTAATGATGAAGTTGTCAACTATAGAACAATGTAAACATGTCTGTTCTACACTATTCCATTAACAAGAAAAATTGATCAAGACAACTTCATACAAATCACATAATAGAGAAACATAATATAACATTAATCATTCATAAATAAACACTTAAGTTCCATTGAATCAGACTACAAAGGACTCTACTCAGACATAATTGAAATGAATACAAGAGAAGAAGAAAGAACAAACTCCATTGTCATGGTAGTAGATCTTCAATCTCCAATTATAATTACAAATGAAATACTACTCCTAAGAATTTGGAAAATAAAAGAGAAGATTCAGATAAGAAGATCTGATATAGGAGAGGGAGAGATATGGTAGAGATGTGGGAGAGATATTTAAAAATGTGAAGGCCTATGCCTTTTATAGTGTTACAAATTCTACTGAAAAATAACATGGGCGCTAAAATGGTCTGAATGGGCGTTTTAGCGTCCAGGCTTGATGCGTGACCAACTGCTTTTAACTGCATTAGGCGCTAAAACGGTCTTGATGAGCGTTTTAGCTTCCATGGCTGGCAACTTCCCAACTGCTTTTAACTGACTCCAACGCTAAAACACTTGATTTGAATGTTTTAGCGTTGGAGACCAGAGACTTTTTCCACATAAGGGCGCTAAAATGCTCAGTGTGGGCGTTTTAGCGCTGAGCTACAGAGACTTCCACTCTTAATTCGCAGCAGCGCGCTAAAACATTATGTGTTGCCGTTTTAGCTCTCAACACCATTAACTTTTTGTCCTTCAATCTGCAACAACACGCAAAAACAGTCTGTGTTGCCATTTTAGCGCTCAACACTTAGGCAATCTCACTTTCGCCAAAATCTTCTTCCTTCTTTTGATGCTTTTTGGGCTTCCTTTCCCTACAAGACAGTGTAAATTTTGACAAAGCTTTCAGAACTTGCACTTGAGGGATTTCTAAGATATTAACCTCCTTTTCATCCAATTATTCACACAAATTGATCCTAATTTATGCTGAAAAACCTGATGAACCAGGGGTTTATCACAATTCCCAGATTTGGACATTGTTGTCCTCAGTAATGAACTTATGACAAAGAAGGATTCAAGATTCTTACAAATGAAACTCATGAGGATAGACTTAATTCAACAAAAGATCACATTGATATAACTTACAACCATGCATTCTCTTATTTCTTATGACTTGCCCAACAACATATGTGCTTCTTCAACAGATTAGTAAAGATGACATACAGAGACTTTCCAAACAACAATGCTCCCTCACTAGGATCTTCTAAAAAATTGTGAGAATTTAACTCTGTTGCACACTAGTGTTTAGGGATTAACTTGTCACTCATTTTTCACTGCACTCAAACTTCCATAGGCTTGCCCATCTTCTCATTATTCATGGTATAAATGATCTATAAGGCATATCAAAAAGGTCTTAATATGGTTGGCAATGAGGCTTGGTGTATGGCTTGACTAGAGGTAAGGATTTCTGTGGCAGGAAAAGTTCAGATCAAATGAATCAGATTCAGATAAGAGGGAATCCCAATATTTATCAATTTCTTCCTTATTCCCAAATCTTTCTTCCTTTTCATTCATTGTTTTTTTTTCTTTGAACCTTCTTCCTCCTTTTCTTCCTGACACTTTTGTCTTTAACGAAAATTTTCTTTCTTTCTTTTATTTTTCTTTCAGACACTTTGTGTCTTTTAGCACTTTCCTCTATCTCTTCCAAACACTTTGTGTTCCACAACCTTTTCTTCTTTTTCTTTTTATTTCCTTTCCTTCTTCCTCATGTTTCAAACGCCTTGTACATTCACTTATTGCAAAGATACCTTACTTCCCACAAAACACTCCACCCCTTATCACTTATCTGAACTTTTTAATCTAAAGGAATAGATGTGATGGTACATTAACAACAGGCTAGGCTCAAAGGTTCATGCAACAGGAATTTAAGGGTTAACCATTTAACTTTCTGGTTCAAGAAGGAAATTCCTCTACCCTATACATCATCATCCATTTCAAACAAGAAACAAGGCAAGTTCTAGAGTTACTTATGCAGTGAAATGCTCTATGAACAATTTTTTTTTGTATAGGCTCAATTTCCTCACAGTTCAGAGTGCATGCTTGACTTCTTCTCTATGCATCAAAACTAATCTCTCTACTCTTACACATTTAATGAGTCATGCAATCATTTCATTTCTCAACATGCAATGTATAAGATTATATCCTTAATTTGATCGATCATCTAAAATTCAGATCAGTCAAATCCTCATGAAATTTCATAAAAGAAAAATTAAAATCCAAATTCTAAACTACAACTAATATCTAAATCACACTAAGAAAAACTAAAGAAAAGAAATTGAGATGTTTCCCTGTTTTGGCTCATCCACTCGTGTGACATCTCCATGAAGTTCAAATGCCATTCAATCACACCCCAATTCCCAGATTTAAACGTTGCTGTCCCTAGCAACTAATTTAAATCTAAAACAATAGTGGATCACTGAAACACATTCACATACAACCAATAGCATCAGTACTATCACAATGTGTATCAACAAAACAGTGAAATCTCAATGTACTTAACCAAATTACAAAACAACTGTATCAACAAAATAACTAAAATAACTGTAAAAATAAAATAACATAAAAAAACAGAAAGCTATAAAATCAGGAGTCCATGTAGGATGCTATGTCCTCCTCATCCGAATCAAAAGGATCACCTGGATTTGAATGTGGAAGTGGTGTATAATCAGCATGTGCTGCACTGGTTCCTACACCTGCACTGGTTCTAGGTGATAGTCCTGCAACATCCTGACTAACAGCAATAGTCTCTCGCTCCGTGGCCTGAACAGCATGATCAGAAATATCATCATCAGAAGTCTCACTGTCATCATCAAGACGGGAGCCGACAGCTGCCTCAAATGCATCCTCTTCCTCTGAATGAGGGTAAACAACAGGCTGAAATGCAGATGTCTCTAATCCCTGGGCCTCACAAATGTCAGTCAGCATCTTAATCACATGAGTCTGAAATGACTGCTGACTCGCCTGCATAAATTTGAGACGACGACGTAAGTGCCCCATACGAATATCTCCATTAATCAGCCACTGTTCCCCTGATCTGATTCTCTTTTCAAGCTCTGCATCTGATTTATCCTTAAGCTTCCTGCCAGGTGTTAACCCTCTAGGTCCATCCCCTTCAATCCTCAATTGGTCCCGTATCAGCTTAGCATCAATTTTGGGGTGCAACTTAACTTGCACTCCATTATCAGTAACATCCACACCAGCTTTCTGACACAAAAGCTGGATCAGAGAGCAATGACCTAAAGCATAAGTACTGCTATCAGAATGGGCCATGTCATATATACTATTCTGGAGAAGGATGTGTAGCTCCGCCTTCCCCTTGGTCATGATGGTGGATATTAAAACAGCTCTCATTAAATTGACCTCTGCTTGATTGGAAGAAAGCATAATATTGGAGACTATAAAATGGAACCAAACCCTGGCTTCTCCATTCAGTTGCCTCAACCACAGCAATTTAGGATTAACCCTATCCTTGGTCATTTCCCATTTCTCACCAGGCTTTGCTATAGTTTGCAAGATGGGTTCGGCTGCCCCTAACTTGGTCCAAGTCTCAAAGGCAGGATCCTTCCTCCTAGGTGGGATGTCAATTTTTTGCCAATTTCTTCGAAATTCACAAGTGAGAGCCTGGATGGTATCACAATTCTTAATCTTGAGAAGCTTCTGAATAGTATAGGCATCATATTTAACTTGCTTTCCTCTCACCCAACTAACAAAAGTCCTCTGTCCCCCTTCATCACCATTATATGCATTGGCATAAAATTCCCGTGCTATGGCCGGGCTGCAATTCACCAAAATCTCTCCAAAGGTGACCCATTCCCTTTTCTTCAGCTGAGACCGGAATTCCGGATACTCATCAGTGTCCAGGTTAAACTGCCTTTCCCGAACAAAGGGTCTAGAGGAAGTCTTCCTGGTAAATCTTTCCTCATGCTCAGCACTCCTCCAAAAATGCTCATCAAAAGCAAGAGGTAGTGGTGTAGGTGCAGAAGTCTTAGACACCCTAGACCTCTTGCTGCTTTTCTTGGGTGGAGATGTAGACATAATTTTGTTCATCAAGAAAAAAAATCAGTAATGCATTGAATAGTATGTGATCTAATTCCCAGATTTAGATTGAGAACTGAAAGTAAACTGGCCTTTGAAGGCCGATGCATGCAAGGTGTAAAACAAAAATTTTACTGCGGAACATACATGCACACATAGGTTCATGCTTTAAGACAGCATGATGTTACCTTGTTTTTGGCCTGATCAGTCAGGGAGATCAGATGTCAGGCTTGAAGGGTTCAAACCCTCTAATGGTGATCCACACCACCGTTCGTCAATGATGAAAGAACCCTTTCTTGAAAGCCACCAGATGAACACCGTAGTGAGGCTTGCTATGCGCACAAGTGGTGAAGGTGGAGGCTAGGTATTCTGTTTGGAAAGGTGTAGTGAGCTACCCTACAGAATGGTGCATAGATGGAGGAGAGTTGGCTAGGTTTTTCACAAAACCCTAAGGTGAGGAACAAGTCATATATATGCGCACACTTGGAGAGGAGGAGGGAATTAAATCATTCAAAATGAAAACCAAACTTTCAAATCTCTTTGAAATTTGCGCATAGAACAGTGAGATAAGGTGGAGCTGTTGCAAAACTAACTTTGCCAACAACCTCCAATCTTATCCACATGAAATTAAGTTCAAAATAATTTAAACTTAAATTCATAAACTATCATATATTATATACTTCTCATGCGCATAATTCAGCCCTAGAAGGGGTCCAAATATATTGAGTAGTTGCATTCAAAATTTGAATCAACTTACCCACTGATTCCCTCAACCACCAAATCTGAATGGAGGTTTGTTTTAAGTGATAAGATGACATTCTTATCACCTAAAACTTGCGCACCAAACAGCCAAGGGAGTGCCTCCAAAGATGCTTCTTAATCCAAGGAATATGCTCCAATAAGATCCTGTCTTATCCTTTTGTTATGAAACAACTTTTCAAAACCAATTTAAATTCGAATTCAAACACTTGAATTCAAACGTTCAAACATTCAAATTCAAAATTCAAAATTCAAAATTTCAAATTTCAATTTCAAATTTCAAATTTCAAATTCAAAATTCAAAATTCAAAATTCAAATTCAAATTCAAATTTCAAAATTCAAATTTCAAACTTCAAATTTCAAATTCAAAATTCAAATTTCGAAATTC